>CAJHQQ010006263.1:0-10634 GCA_905132885.1 Moricandia moricandioides | reverse complement strand
GGCCAATATTTTTTATGTTCTATATTTTGTAATTATCCGCACAAATGAGGACAAATTTATCTATGGTTGAAAAACATCCAATTCGCAAATGATTAGTAAGCATTTTTCTGGTTAACCGGGGGCTGGCAAGTGGCCCCTGGACTTAAATTAGAGTCACGAAATGCTGAATCATTCTAGATTATCTGGCTTATGCAGGAGTTAAGGCAGACCAGGCTCAAATTGGCATGACCGGCCAATCAAAACTAATCTAACTATAATGACCATGAATAATGAGATCATGTTTGTACAATTGTACCTTCTTGAGTCCAGGGACGATGGTAGATAAAACAATGAACCGCTGGCTGAGGTTCTCTCTGCGTCTTCGTTCAACCATTATGTGGTCTCTTGCTTGTGAAACACCACGTGACACGTTACTTTGAGCCAATTGAGTAGACTCTTTCTTAGGCTGCAGGTTTCCCATAATCCTATATTCACCAAACCCGCTTGAGCATTGCTTCGTAGTAGTATTCATGTAGCTTCTGGGTTTGAGTTGTTTCGCTGCTTCTGCGTTCAACGTGGTTACTACTAGAGACTGATGGTTGTAGAGTTGGGGATCCATGGTTTCTAGAGATGGTAAGGAGAGAATATCATTAAGCTCTTCCGGTGTAGGAAAGTTTGTCATCATATCCCATTCCTGCACAAAACAAAAATTAAGTTCAATATTCTCATTGCTGTGCAACTGTCAAAATAGAGAAAGTTGAGAAAATCAAGAAAGCTTACAAGTTGATTAAATTGAGAGTTTGCATGAATGTCCATCAAAGACAATGTACCTGAAAAGATGAGCTAATATAATTGGCTTTGCGTGTAATTATACAGTAACATATATAGTATGAAACTTCCAACGCAGTGTTACAGAGAAAGAGTAGTTGTGTGACGTGGCGAAGAAGTTAGTTATGCGGGAGAAGCTAAAAAGAGAGGACGAATAAAAGAGTTACACGTGTAGAGGCGGTTAAGTCGTTGTAACGGAAACAGAGTATATAACTCTGTTTCCTCTTCATTTTCGATTCATTCAGAAAAAGTGTGTAATCCTTTGAACCTTAACAGTCTGTGGAATTCTCAGCTTAACTCGTTTTAGAGTCTTTCTTCTTTTTGGATTCTATACGATTGAGCTACAAGCTATTGTTTGTGTGAACGGTAGTTTGATTCTATAGAGAGAACTCTGGTTATCTCTATCATTGGTATCAGAGCCGTACGACCTCGGAGATCGGGAAAAATGGCGGAAACAAGATTGAAGGGAGCAGCGCGTGAAGCAGAAGTTTCGACAGCGAATCAAATCGAAGCGATTGAGAAGGCGTTAACGTTGCAGAATGAACGAGCATCGATAATGGATGAGTGGTTACAAACGATGCTCGAGGCGGTGAATGTGATGACGACGCAGATGCAACGGAACACAGCGACGAACGGAGAGGTCAATCAGAGAGGTGGTGGTGAAGGTTTTGTTCAAGATCTGAATCATCGTCATCATTACAATAACAACTCTGGTATGAAGAGAATGGAGAAGATTGATTTTCCGAGATTCGATGGATCCAAATTGAAGGAGTGGTTAAGTAAGGCGGAAGAATTCTTCGAGATTGCAAACACTCCTGAAGAATGTAAAGTAGGAATCGCTTCTATTCACTTTGACGGAGAAGCATCTTCTTGGCATTTAGCGTTGAAACAAGAAGATGAGACTGCGATGATCTTACGAAGCTGGAGAGTGTATAAAAATCGAATTAAAGAAAGGTTTGAAGAAGTGTTGGATAATCCCATGGCAGAGCTTAAAGAACCGAGAGAAACGGAAGGAATTGCGGAGTACCACAAGCGTTTCGAGCTGATTCGAGCTCGACTCCGTCTATCTGAAGAGAACTTGTTGGGTGTGTATCTTGCTGGTCTTTATTTGGATACGCAAATGCGTATCCGAATGTTTCAGCCACAGACCACACGTAAATGTCTAGTGCTGGGGAGGCTGTATGAGATGGCACATCCGAAGAAAACTACATCGAGTAATTGGCAGAATCAGAAACAATCTTTTGCTCCTAATCAGCAGAAAGGGTTGATACTATTGAAGAAGGAAGAATGGGTGAAACCAAAGGAAGCTGGAGGAAAGTTACGACCTTTTCTTTCGCAAGCAGAAATGGCTGACAGAAGAGAAAAAAGTTTATGTTACTATTGTTATGAGAAGTTTTCGCAAGAACATGCTTTGAAGCACATAAAAACACAGTTATATTCGATGGATGTTGAGGAAATTACCGAGAGTGAAGAGTGGGAAGAAGAGGAAGCTAGTGAGAGGGATGTAGCTCAGATTTCGTTGAATGCAGTAGTTGGCAGTACTGACTATACAACGATGAGGGTCAGAGGTATGCAAGGGAAGAAGAACCTGTACATACTGCTCGACTCAGGATCAACACACAACTTCATTGACACAAGGATTGCAGATATTTTGGGGTGTAAGGTTGAACCTGCACGTCGAAAACAAGTAGCAGTGGCTGATGGGAGTAAAATTGGGGTTTGTGGAAAAGTTAGCAACTTGCGTTGGAACTTCATGAACACTGAGTTTCGAGCAGATTTTATGGTCATTCCATTGGGGTGTCATGACATTGTGTTGGGCGTTCAGTGGTTATCAACTCTTGGTCCAATTACATGGGACTTTAAGGAGCTTGAAATGTCTTTCAAATGGCATAACAAGAGAGTGATGCTACACGGGATCAAAGCAGGATCCATGAGGGAAGTCAAAGCCAAATGGTTAGAGAGTAGAAAGGAGGAAGCGATGCAGCTTCACATGATATATGCGTGTGAAGAACCTGAAATGGAGTTATGGAGTCTTAAAACAGAAGTTGAAAACAGAATCAATACGGAGGAAGAGTCTGAGTTACAGAAGATATTAGAGGAGTATGGAAAGGTCTTTGAGGAACCTACGCAGTTACCTCCATTTCGAGAGCATCACAATCACAAGATAGCTCTGATGGAGGGATCAAACCCGGTGCATCAAAGACCGTATTGATATGCAGTTTATCAGAAAAATGAGATAGATAAAATGGTGCAAGAGTTGTTGAAGGCTGGAACGGTACAACCTAGCTCGAGTCCCTATGCGTCTCCGGTAGTGTTGGTGAAGAAGAAAAACAATACATGGAGGTTATGTGTTTACTACATGAAGCTCAATGGGATGACTATCAAAGATCGTTTCCCAATTCCGTTGATAGAAGACCTCATGGATGAGCTAGGTGGTTCTTGTGTGTATTCGAAGTTTGACTTGAGAGCTGGCTATCATCAAGTGCGTATGGATCCGCAAGACATACATAAAACAGCTTTCAGAACTCACAGTGGGCACTACGAATATTTGGTTATGCCATTCGGCCTTACAAATGCTCTCGCAACTTTTCAGGGGTTGATGAACCATGTGTTCAAAGATTATCTACGAAAGTTTGTCCTCATCTTTTTCGATGACATTCTCATCTATAGTGCTACGGTGGAGGAACATTTGAATCACCTGCGTATGGTATTTGAAGTGATGATCAGGAATCAGCTATTTGCTAAGAAGAGCAAGTGTGCTTTTATCACAAGGAGGGTCGAGTATCTTGGTCATTTTATTGAAGCTCAGGGGATTTCTATGGATCCTAGTAAGGTCAAAGCAGTGGAGGATTGGCCTGTCCCAAAGAATTTGAAAGCATTGCGGGGGTTCTTAGGTCTCTCTGGTTATTACAGAAAATATGCTAAAAGCTACGGTATCATAGCTAGACCGTTGACTGCTTTGACAAAGAAAGATGCTTACTGTTGGAATGAGGAGGCACAAGAGTCATTTGTTAATTTGAAGAAAGCATTATGCTCTGCACCAGTTTTGGCGTTACCACGTTTTGACTTACCATTTGTGGTTGAAACGGATGCGTGTAAGGAAGGGATTGGTGCAGTGCTTATGCAAGAAGAAGGCCACTGGCATACATCAGTAGACACTTAAAGCGCAAGCAACTAAACCTTTCAATCTATGAAAAGGAGCTTCTCGCGGTTGTGTTTGCTGTGCAGAAATGGAGGCATTATCTTCTCACTAACCACATCATTATAAAGGCTGATTAGAGGAGTTTGAAATACTTACTGGAACAGAGATTGAACACTCCGATACAACAACAATGGTTACCCAAGCTTCTTGAGTTTGACTACAAAATTCAATACAAGCAAGGGAAGGATAATGTAGCAGCGGATGCTTTGTCTCGAGTAGAGGGAGTAGAGATTTTGCACATGGCGATGTCAGTTCTTGATTGTGATCTTCTGACAAAGATACAAGAAGCGTATGCCAGTGATTCTAAAGCTCAAGAGTTGATTGAGAAGCTAAAAAAAGACCCGTCTGCAGTGAAGAAGTATTCGTGGATCAATAATGTTCTGAGAAGGGGAAGCAAGATAGTGGTTCAGAGGTAGTAGAGATCAAAAATATGATTTTGGAGTGGCTACATTGTTCAAGCCAAGGAGGTCACTCAGGTCGCGAGGTGACAAGACAGAGAGTGAAAGGGTTGTTTTATTGGAAAGGATTGGTACGCGACATTCAAGCCTATCTCCGTAATTGCAGAGTGTGTCAAAAATGTAAATATGATGGGGCTGCTTCTCCTGGGTTGCTACAACCTTTACCGATACCAGAAGCTGTGTGGGTGGACGTGTCAATGGATTTCATCGATGGTCTTCCACCATCGTATGGGAAAACGGTCATCCTTGTAGTGGTAGATCGTCTGAGTAAAGCAACTCACTTTATTGCATTGGCTCATCCTTATTCTGCAGCGTCTGTTGCTCAGGCATTTTTGGATAACGTCTACAAGCTCCATGGCTTCCCGAGGTCAATAGTCAGTGACAGGGACACAGTTTTCCTTAGTGACTTTTGGCAAGAGTTGTTCAAGTTACAAGGCTGTTCTCTCAACATGTCAACGGCTTACCATCCTCAGAGCGATGGACAGACGGAGGTTGTCAATAGGTTTGTTGAAACCTATCTTAGATGCATGACAAGTGATAAGCCGGCGATGTGGAGCAAATGGTTACCTTTGGCGGAATTTTGGTACAACACTAACTATCATACATCAACTGAAGTAACTCCGTATGAGGTTGTGTATGGCTAATCTCCACCAGTGCATCTACCTTATCTTCTGGGTGAATCAAAATTTCAGGTGGTGGCAAAGTGTTTGGAGGATCGGGAGAAGATGTTGTTGTTATTAAAGTTTCACTTGCTACGAGCTCAGCACCGGATGAAACAACAGGCTGACTTACATAGATCTGAGAGGAGTTTTCAGATAGGTGATTGGGTCAATGTCAAGCTTCAGCCGTATCGTCAACAGACCGTAGTACGGAGATCGAATGAGAAGATTGCTCCCAAGTACTTTGGCCCTTACTGCATAATTGATAAGATGGGTGAAGTAGCGTACAAGATTCGGTTTCCTACAGAGACGAGGGTACATTCTGTTTTCTACGTTTCTCAGTTGAAGAAAGCTGTGGGTGATGTGTCAACTTCTACACAGCTACCTTCAATTGTGACTGATGACTATGTCAAGAAACCGGAGCTTATTCTGGAGCGTAAAATGGTGAAGAGACAAGGAAGATCAGCAACAATGGTGCTTGTGCAGTGGACTGGTCAAAATGCCGATGAGGCGACGTGGGAGTATTTGTTTGACTTGCAGAAGAAGTTTCCTGATCTGGATCTCTGAATCTTGTTTACAAGTTTCTTTGGGGGGGGGGGGGAGATGTGTTACAGAGAAAGAGTAGTTGTGTGACGTGGCGAAGAAGTTAGTTACGCGGGAGAAGCTAAAAAGAGAGGACGAATAAAAGAGTTACACGTGTAGAGGCGGTTAAGTCGTTGTAACGGAAACAGAGTATATAACTCTGTTTCCTCTTCATTTTCGATTCATTTAGAAAAGGTGTGTAATCCTTTGAACCTTAACAGTCTGTGGAATTCTCAGCTTAACTCGTTTTAGAGTCTTTCTTCCTTTTGAATTCTATACGATTGAGCTACAAGCTATTGTTTGTGTGAATGGTAGTTTGATTCTATAGAGAGAACTCTGGTTATCTCTATCACGAAGTCGGAGATAGAAAGCACAGTAAGACTTTTTAATTAGTGCTGGATTCGATTCAAAATCAATGTGAAAGAATTATTAGGTGCGTTTGATTAATTAACACATTCTTTATCCGGCCGACATTTGTTTGTTTCCATTGAAGCAGCTGGTCGGTGAAGGTTTTCTGTAGGGAAATTGGGCTGGATAACTACGACATAAAATATAATTAAATATCTAACCAAAAAATAATACCTCCATTATTTCGGTAATATATACTGTATTAGTCTTAGTATCCTGTTAATGAAAAATTAAAATACTTTCTTCTTCTTCGATTATCAATTATCACCACTTTTCTTTCATCCCTACCACCTTGCCTTCAATCACCGTTATAATACGATCATCACTAATTCTATACTGAGTTTTGTATTTATTCTCTTTAGGCACCACCTCCTGTTTTTCTAATCAATATCTTTTTTTTCATAATCATCAACACTTTATTCATATTCACATTCATAACTCTGCCACTATCATCATAGCCATGACAACCACCTCCAAATTCATAATCTCTACTACATATATAGTTTTTACCGCTAATTACGTCGTCTTCTATTCTGAAATATACATACCACAATGGCGTTACGGTCGAGACTCCCTCATTTGTAATATAATTTTTTGTTGTACTATGCTATTTGACCAATATGTACTATTCTATTTCGTTTGTTATTATTTTATTGTAATAATACTTCATATTATGTACTATGTGCATATTTGGGCTAGGGTTTATATTTCCTTTTAGGGTTTAGTAATTAGTTGACAAGAATTTATTGATGAGAATGTGTTGTGGCAGTATTGTGATCATCCGATGATCATATTTACTCTGCGACGATTATTGTCATTACCTCTATCATCAGGTCTTCTTCCACGTTTTACGTTCTCACCCGACCGGTTTCCTTGAGGAGTGTTTCCAGCTGGCAGGGTTTTGTCGGTTTTTGGCGGATGGTCGGTGTCTTAGATGAAATATTTTGTACCGGTTACTTTCAAAATTTCTCCTGCGAGTAGTTTTCCCGTTAGTCTCGCGCCGAGAAGTTTGCAGTTTATAGTGGAGTGGCCCTTAGTCTGGTGAAACTCGCAGAAGGTATTCTCACCGTAGGTGGAATTTTGGGTCATGTGTTTCCCGATGTTCTACCATATTCTGGTGTGGAGTTAATGTAATAGTTATGCACTCCTTGAATATCTTCCCCTCGTGATGGGCGTACTTGTCGATATGAGATTATTTCTTTTTTGGCGTCTACTCTGCCGCTGCGCCTTTCGAAGATTATTTCTTGGGTTTATGTTTTTACAATAGGACTTTCATCTCCTCTTCAGTGATGATGTAGTCCGTGGCCTTGTGGAGAGTATCCTAGATCATGCGCGGTTTCTCGAGAGATATCCACTTCCTAAACTTTGACTTGTACAAAGCATCTTTATGAGCGCATCAGTAGCCCCCTTGTCGCTGATCCGCTAACTCTCGAAATGACGATTTTGAATATTGTCATAAAATTGTGGAGAGGTCCGTCTTCTTTTGGGGACAGACTCCAAAGGTTGATGTTGGAGGTTTCACTGTCCATGAACATTGAGTATATTTTTGAGTAGCTCCGAAGCGAGTTGGCGGAAACTTTTGATGGACTTTTGTTTTAGGCGAGAAAACCATACGAGCTCAGCTCACTGGAGATCTGTGACAAAGAGGCGGCAATATCCGGCGTATCTTTCATTTTCTCTGAGTTTGTCCCTACCTATAATGATCAAGAACGTCTGCAGATGCGCTTTGGGATCGGTGGTGCCGTCGTACGTAGGGTTTTTATCTTCTCAGGGTCTGAGACTCTTGTCTCACTGATGGGGGCAGTGAAAGGAGTCTTCCGAGCTTCGTCGAGGAGTCTGTCAATCTCGGGTGCGCCACTGGTGGCGTGGTGAATTTGAGACTTCACCGCTTTTACCTCCGCAGCTGTTTTTGGATATAGTCGTGGAGATCGTGCATCTCTTCGAGATCATTACTAGCAGTTTTCCGAGTCTGTCGGCATTTTCTGCGGATGATCCGAGCCTGATCTTTGGCTAGTACTCCTGTTCTACCCAGAAGATGTTTTCTTCCTCTTATTTCATGATTTTTTCGAGTGAAGATTTTTGCCGGTCTGTGTGGATTCTTCTCCTTCTCGGATGTACGTCAGCATCCTCGTCCGAATGATCGGATTGGTCGATTAGATCCAAGTTGACTCGCATGATTTCATTTGCTTCTTCCTCTTTATCGTTAGGCAAAGGATTTTAAGCATTTCTCCGCATTGCTTCAGGAGTTATCTCTTCGGATTTTTGTCCCAATAGTTTTCCCTGAGCTTTTGCGATCCTATCCAACGGACCCGAGAAGTCAAGCCTTTTTCCGCTGTGGACTCTCATAGTTCCACGCGGGAAAATAGTTATGGTCCTCGTTGTTATGATTTTGACCTTTTAGTGAGAGAACTCGTGAGTTTATCTTGTTCTTCCGATTTCTTTTTGAGAGTCAAGAATATCTTCTTAATCTCCTGGAAATCCATGGTGTTAGCATCATCGTTGAACGCAGAAAGTTTCTTGCTGGTGTGCTTTCAACGTTTTCATCGGCGACATTGTCGTCACAATCTGGTTGGCTGTTCTGAGCATCTGTAGTCATATTATACAAAGCGTTTTTGCGGCTGCGAGTTAGATTGATCCGTGCCCCCTCCTTCTAGCGCCAAACTGTGGGAACCGAAATTTGCACTGTCGGTTTCCGTCATCAGAGGAAATTCAAGAAACCCTAACTTTCCCTAAGATCCCGAATTTCTGCTGAGACAAATGTCAAGTAATCAGAATACGAAAACAGACAAAGTAAAATAAAAATTGAAGTAAGAGCAGAGCAATGGAGATCATATTCCGAATCTGAATATGAGTGCTACAACAGGTAAAAGCCTTGGCCGCAAGAGCTGTCGGCGTCTTTCCTAGTTCTAACCACCTAAGACCTTAAAACCTAGTTGAGTCGTAGCTCGATAACAAGAACCGAAAATTGCCTAAATTTCTCTCAGTGCCAAGTTTGCTGAGAATTTTTGTGTGTGGCGCCCTCTCGTGTTTTCTTCTCTTATATATGCTTCCAAGGTTGGTCGTCTTTCCCTTTCAGTCCTTGATTCAAGTCTATCTCTCCGCAGAAATCTTCCTTATCTTCTCGATCTTTCATGATTATCTGGAAACTTGACATTTATCTTCTACGAAAATTAAGTAGACCGCCATTGTAGTAGGGCTCATTCTCGTCTAAAATCGTAAGTGGGCCTTTTGTGGCATTTATAACTTTTTAGGCCGTTTTGTGACTTCAACGTTTTTAAGATTTCTATCTTAGAAATCGCTTTTTGATGCGGCATCAAATTAGCAGCTGAACCAGAGGTCGAGCCAACAACCTACTCAATCAGCCAAGGCGCGAACAAGGATATATGTGCACTAAAAATGCTATATCATTCCAACAAGGAGAAATTTCACCACAAATCCAATTTACGTGGATTCTACACTCAAAAATATTTATTCTCCAAGTGTAATCAACCCAAAATATATCCGGACAGAAAGATATGAATTTTACAAACTGGAGGTTTTCCAGTCCATCCATATGCGAGGAACAACATGTTGAAGAGAATTCAAGCCGAACCACAAAGCGGCCTTCACAAATCTCAACCACAGCCAGCCTTGAAGATCATAGATTGAGAGAGTCAATTAGTACCCACGGATTGAGAGAGTCAATCATTATCTGTCCAACATCATTTATTAAACATCGATCATCAACCATCTCACCATCCTAGCTTCTGAGACTGTATCACATTTCGTACAATGTTGGTTTTTGTACCGTTGGCTAGCGAAATAGTAAAACCTATCGTATAGTTGAGATAACGTTGGTGTTAAGTTAACTTTTACTGTTTTATATTATCGATTCGAAATTTTTATGAGAAGACCAGTCTTTGCTATTTTAATCGTAAAACTTCAACGAAAACTCCAATCGAGACGAAACGAGAACCAGTCCGGTAAAGAACCGTACGAGAGAGTGATGAAGAGGATGTGTTCTTCTCGCCTGTGGGCGGTGAGACATGGCTTGTGTCTTGTCGCCCAAGGGCGATGAGACCTTGAAGATAGTCTCGTGCCTCATCGCCCACGGGCGATGAGCGTTGAGGCAATATGATTGGCTTCTGGGTGAGATAAACAAGACTATGAGGTGTTCAGACACGATGGTTTCTATTTTTATCTTTTACTTGGAAGAGAAAAAATATTACCCCGGTAATTTTAAACATTGATTCCGTTATGACTGATTTTGACCCCAACACTGAAGCCGTCAATATGACCTTGTCTACTCTTGTGTGCCACAATCAGCAAGAACCTTATAACTTGGGAGGATTTCTTGCCTCACATATAATTTGCATACAATATATTAATGCATTCAACTACAAAGCTTACCCCTTCCCAAGTTGTATATGGTTTTAACCTTTTGTCTTCTTGAGACTTGTTTGATTTTATATTGCAAGAACAAACTAACCTTGATGAAAAAAGAAGAGATTTGTTAGATCTTTGCATGAATATGTCAAA
>CAJHQQ010006262.1:0-10635 GCA_905132885.1 Moricandia moricandioides | reverse complement strand
AATCCAACAACATTCTCCTTAAGCTTTTTGACTCTGGAACGAGTCATGGGAACCTTTAGGAATGGCTAGAGCATCATCACCAAGTTGTTGATGCAATGTGGCTTCATGTGGCTCATCTAGACTCTCCTTGTTCTCCTTAGTGACGCCGGTCCATATGACATCAATGCACTCTTAAATGTTGCATCCTCAGCTTCCTTCAGGTTCAGGTTCATGCTTCCATTCTTTGGTGCTTTCCCATGATCACATCAACACCATCCCTGGAATGACATTTCCATGGACTTTATTGTAGTTTACCTAGGACTAGAACAGGAAAGGATTCAATCTTTGTGGTTGTTGATAGGTTCTCTAAGATGGCACATTTCAATAGCATGTTACAAAACTGATGATGCATTGCACGTTGCAACTTGTTCTTTAAAGAGGTTGTTCGTTTGCATGGCATGCCTAGGACTAATAGTTTCTGATAGGGACACTAAGTTTCTTAGTTTAACTTCTGGAAGACACTTTGGTCTAAGCTAGCACTAAACTTGTTGTTTTCTACTACATGTAATCCACAACTGATGGACAAACTGAAGTAGTTTAATAGAACCTTAGGAACACTCCTGCGTGCATTCATTAAAAAGAACTTAAGGACATGGGAAGAATACTTACCACACAGTGAATTTGCATACAATCATGCTATGCATTCTGCTTCCAAGTATTCCCTTTTGAGATTGTTTATGGGTTCAATCCCACCTCTCCTTTGGATCTAATGCCTTTACCTGAGTGTGAAAGGATCAGTCTAGATGGCAAGAAGAAAGCAGAGATGGTCCAACGGATCCATGAGAAGGCTAGACAAAACATTGAGCAGAAGACCAAGCTTTATGAGAAGCAAGCTAACAAGGGGAGACGTGTGAGACCTTTGAAGTTGGTGACCAAGTTTGGTTGCACCTGAGGAAGGATAGGTTCCCCAACGAGAGGAAGTCCAAGCTGATGCCAAGGGTTGATGGACCCTTCGAGATCATCCACAAGATCAATGACAATGCCTACAAACTTGATCTCCAAGGTAAGTATGATGTATCAAATAGCTTCAATGTCACTGACTTGGCTCCTTTTGCTGTAGATGAACCTGATTTGAGGACAAATCCTTTTCAAGAGGGAGGGGATGATGTGATCATGGACCGGATCACTAAGGAGAACAAGGAGAGTCTAGATGAGCCACATGAAGCCACATTGCACCAACAGCCTGGTGATGATGCTCTAGCCATTCCTGAAGGTCCCATGACTCGTTCCAGAGTCAAGAAGCTTGGAGAGAATGTTGTTGGATTACTCACTTCACATCCACAACAAGAAAGTCTTGGACAAGGTCTGATCCGAGATGTCTTGATCACCATTCAAGCCATCTCTACATCAAGCTGAGTTAGTGTCTAGGCAAGACATGGGGTGCGTGCTCTTTTCCTTGCTTTTGGTTTTGTCCCACGAGGTTTTCTGGAGGAAGGTTTTTAACGAGGCCACAACTTGTCTTCACATCACTTAGGCCCTATCTCGGTCCAAGGCTAAAAGAAGTTACATTTTATTTCATTTTAAAGCATATACAATAGTTTCCTTTTTTGCTTATTGTCGAAACCCTAGAGAGCATGTTCTCTGGTTTCTTATTTAAATGGGTCTCTAAACCCTATTGTAATCATCCATCTTTCAATAAACAAGTATCTTTTCTCCTTGACAGCTCTCTCTCTAGAAAGTGTGTCGAGTCTGGTGTGTAGTATCCAGAGACCTAAGGGTGTCTAATTTGGTGTGTCATATCCGAGTTATTCATCTAGGAGTATCAAGAGATCATCCATCCCTCTTGTGTCACCATTCAAACCACAAACCTTGAAGAACTTGAGTCCCTGATTCGTTCTTGCAAGGATCTATCCATTCCCATCAACCAAAGAGCATCCTAGGGATGCATCATGATCCTTGGGTAAGTTTCCTCAGCCGGTGGTCCAAGTCTCTGTGGTAATGGCTTGGAACAAACCTCTTGCGCATGATAGACTTCATCTCTGTCCAAGTCTCAACTGGTTCCTCTCCATTCCTCCTACGAGTTGTGATATACTGATCCTACCAACTTAAAGCATAGTCATAGAACTCAGTGGCAGAAATCTGAATCTTCTTGTGGTTTGTGTACTGCTTACACTGAAAGACTAACTCAATCTTCTTCTCCCACCCAAGGTAGGCATCCGGATCAGCTTTGCCATGGAATGGGGGTATCTTGATCTTCAAACCAGCAAGCTCATCTCCCTGGTTCATCCTTCTCTCTTGGACACGCCTAGGTCTTCTTGAGGATGAACTGAGGTGCTCATACTCATTGTCAGTCTCCTCATAACCATCCATGCTCTTGGCGAGTTGCATGAGGTCTCTCTTCTCTCCTAGTCTCTCGGTTTGGCACTTGACTAGTAGCTCTCCTGATGTCTTCTCTGAGCTCTCTCCGGATGTCATTGAGGTTGGTCCTCATCATCTCGGTCATGGTTGCCAACATGTTCTGGTTGAGTTGATTTGTCATAGCCTCCATGAGAAGCTTGTTCTTCCTGACGAGTGCAGCTTCTTCTTCAGGCTCGGAGCCCATGCTTCCTGCACAAAGGTAAACAAAACAACCAGTAAAAGGTTTCTAGGTAACAAGACAAGCAAAAAGGAAAAGAAAACAAGCTTGTTTTGCAAGACAAAAGCAAAAAGGAGAATCGGCTAGGTTAAAAGGAAAAGAGTTCAAGCAAAAAGGAAAAGCCTCTAAACTTTTTCCTAATCTCTTCTAAGGTTTTCTAGCACCCTAACAACCTTAATCTACTCGTGTTCAAGGTGATAAACAAGTTAAACAGATGAACAAGGTTATCGACAAAGGTAAGACATGCGGCTAGGGTTTTTCTCTCTCTAGGGTTTCCGCAAAAACCAAAAAAGGAAAGTGTATGAATCCTTGTCTAATCTATTATGAAACTCGAGCAGCCCTAGTCAGATTAGTTCTACTGCTTATTCAAGATGATAGATTTTGATGCGTCCCTAGGATGCTCTTTGGTTGATGGGAATGGATAGATCCTTGCAAGAACGAATCAGAGACTCAAGTTCTTCAAGGCGTGTGGATTGAATGGTGACACAAGAGGGATGAATGATCTCTTGATACTCCTAGATGAATGATTTGGATATGACACACCAAACTAAACACCCTTAGACTCTGGATATGACACACCAGAACTCGGCACACTTCTTTTAGAGAGAGAGAGCCGTATAAGATGAATGTAACTTGTTTAATAAAAGACTGGATCATTACAAGAGGGTGTTGAGACCTCTTTAAATAAGAAACCAGAGACATGCCTCTAGGGTTTCGACAATGAACCAAAAAAGGAAAGAAATAAAACTATAGTCTAAGTTTAACATAAGTTTAGAATGAAATAAAAATGGAACTTCATGTAGTCTTGGACCGAGATAGGACTTAGGTGATGTGTAGACAAGTTGTGGCCTCGTTAAAAACCTCCCTCCTGGAAAACCTCGTGGGACAAAACCAAAAGCAAGGAAAAGAGCACACACCCCATGTCTTGCCTAGACACTAACTCAGCTTGATGTAGAGATGGCTTGAATGGTGATCAAGACATCTCGGATCAGACCTTGTCCAAGACTTTGTTGTTGTGGATGTGAAGTGAGTAATCCAACAACATTCTCCTTAAGCTTTTTGACTCTGGAACGAGTCATGGGACCTTTAGGAATGGCTAGAGCATCATCACCAAGTTGTTGATGCAATGTGGCTTCATGTGGCTCATCTAGACTCTCCTTGTTCTCCTTAGTGATCCGGTCCATGATCACATCAAATGCACTCTTAAATGTTGCATCCTCAAGCTCCTCAGGTTCAGGTTCATGCTTCCATTCTTTGGTGCTTTCCATGATCACATCATCCCCTCCCTCTTCAAAAAGATTTGTCCTCAAATCTGTTTTACCTACAATAGAGGGGACCAAGTCAGTAACATTGAAGTTTAAAATCAGATTACACTTACCTTGCAAGCCTCTTTGATAGGCATTGTTGCTGACTGGTTTGGATATGTAGAAGGCACTAATCCATTTAGTTCCTGATTCATTACTTAAACCTGACATGTTGAAACAAAGCAAGTTAGCACATGAAAGTTTATCAAAGAGTAATAATCTTATCCCAAATTGGTTTTTGCTCGGTTTTGGCTTGTGTGCTGCTTCTGGTGGTGCTTCTTTGATGAGGATGAAGCTAGTGACGTCTTGGTGCTTATCCTGATCCAAATCAGGTGGCTTGAACCGCTTGTCTTCCACATGCTTGTTCTTTCTTCTTGTATGCTTCCAAGCTTCATCATAATCTGCACATGGCTCTTTTGACAAAAACAAGTGCATCATATCTGTGTAATTGATAAAAGAACTCTTGAAAACATGATCACTTACCTTAGCATGCTCACCTGGTCGCCATATATAGGATTGAGATGTTTTAAACTCAGAAAAATTCAAAGATAGCCAATACAGGATCACCCGATTTGTAGAACCCATAACTCTTTCATCTGAGAAGGTTTTGGACTTGATTCCAAATCGACGTGAGACCCTGATGAGTTAAGTTTCCATGGCAGTCGAGTTTGATGGTTAACTCCTTGTGGTTGTTGAGATATGACCCTCGGACTGTCCCTATGTCAAGGCTGGCGGCTAGACAGTTTCCAAGGTTTGATTGTTGCATCATCAACTTAGCCAACAACCCATTCTTGATACTCTGATCATTATCATAGCTTCTCTTTTCGAAAATGGTAGATCTCAAAACAGTTTGACCTGTACTCACAGCAAGCAAATCAGGCTTCATGTTTTTCTTTGAGTTTAGATAGTTACCCCGGGTTGGTTTCTTTGGAGATTGTTGTAGACTAAGTTCCTCTGGTGGTTTCTCTTTGATTTGAGAAGGAAACATGAGTTCTTCTCCTGCTCCAGTAATCACTTCACCATTGACTCTAGTGACTTCTTCATCTCCAATTACATTTTGATAATCTTTGCATTGGTACTGAAGTTGCTGCATATCTGGTGGCTTCCATATCTTGATATGGTCAAGATGCAAGTCCTTTTGATCAACTTCAAACTCCTTATGACCCCAACTTGTTCTAGCACGAACAGAGCACTCTCCAAGGGTGGTAATCTTGTGGAAATATTCTCCAGGTCTCCACGAGTAGGTCTGTAACCTTCCAGCACAATCAGACATAAGTTCCTCTTGGGAAAGATCCAAACCGGCATGTTTTGCAAAACTAGCAATATCTTGATGATCAGAAGGCCATTTTCTGCGTTGTCTGGTTTGTTGGATCCGTGACTGAATTGGCTTCATTCTCCAGTTGGTTTCATAGTGAAACTCTTGCTGAGCTGAGACGTGCAACCCCTTATCTTCAGAGGATGAGAAATCTACAAAATCAAATGTTGGTGCAGCTGAACTCTTCTTAATCTGTTTGATCTTGTTCTTCTGATTCCAGACCTCTCCTCCAGGCTCAAATACAACATGTCTCATATCCAAGTCGTGTCTTGATAGTTCCACTTCTCTTTTCTTGTACCAAACAAAAGGAGTGAACAGAAAAGTACCTAAGAAGGTCCTTTGGAAATCACATGGATCAAAGACAATTAGTTGATTCATTCTATGAGCTCTCTGAGGTTCCCTGGGTGTCTTCTCTGCTACCATGTGTTGTGTTAAAGGGACCATGACGTTCTGAACAGGCTGCTCTTCTTTATGAAAGATATGTGAGGTTACTTTGTCTTGATCTTCTTGGATAGGCGCAACTGGTTCTGGTTCTTGATGCTGTGTTTCAATGGATGGACGTGCTGTGTTGGTCCGTTTGATTTGCTTCTCCACACCCATCATTACTTGTAACAATGCCTCCTTAACCTTTCACTGAATAAACAGAATTGTTTATCTTCTTTAGATGGCTTAGAGACTGTCTTCTCCTTGCTGTAACAGATTGGTTCCTTTCCATCAAGACTTTCAATCTTCTTCTCCCACTCAAGGTAGGCATCCGGATCAGCCTTGCCATGGAATGGGGGTATCTTGATCTTCAAACCAGCAAGCTCATCTCCCTGGTTCATCCTTCTCTTTTGGACACGCCTATGTCTTCTTGAGGATGAACTGAGGTGCTCATACTCATTGTCAGTCTCCTCATAACCATCATGCTCTTGGCGAGTTGCATGAGGTCTCTCCTCTCTCCTCTCTCTTTCTCTCCTAGTCTCTCGGTTTGGTGCTTGACTAGTAGCTCTCCTGATGTCTTCTCTGAGCTCTCTCCTGAGGTCATTGAGGTTGGTCCTCATCATCTCGGTCATGGTTGCCACCATGTTTTGGTTGAGTTGAGCCGACATAGCCTCCATGAGAAGCTGACGAGTTAAGCTTCTTCTTCAGACTTGGAGACCATGCTTCCTGCGCAAAGGTAACCAAAATAACCAGTAAAAGGTTTCTAGGGAACAAGACAAGCAAAAAGGAAAAAGAAAACAAGCAAAAAGGAAAAGAAAACAAGCTTACAATGCAAGACAAAAGTGAAAAGGAAATCGGCTAGCAAAAAGGAAAAAGATTCAAGCAAAAAGGAAACACTTCTAAGCTTTTTCCTAATCACTCCTAAGGTTTTCTAGCAACCTAACAATCCTAGTATGCTCGTGTTCAAGGTGTTAAACAAGCTAGACTAATGCACAAAGTAATCGACACAAGGTATGCATGCGGCTAGGGTTTTTATCTCTCTAGGGTTTCCGAAAATTTCAAATAAGGAAAGTCCTATAATTCTTGTCTAAACTCTTATGCAATCACGAGCAGCCCTAGTTTAGATGAGTTCTACTGCTTATTCAAAAGATAAAGATTAAACACGGATTAAACAATCAAACAAGAAACAAGAAAACAAGAGGATAGCGAGTACTTCCCAACCAAAGTTGCTCTGATACCACTTGATGCGTCCCTAGGATGCTCTTTGGTTGATGGGAATGGATAGATCCTTGCAAGAACGAATCAGAGACTCAAGTTCTTCAAGGCGTGTGGATTGAATGGTGACACAAGAGGGATGAATGATCTCTTGATACTCCTAGATGAATGATTTGGATATGACACACCAAACTAAACACCCTTAGACTCTGGATATGACACACCAGAACTCGGCACACTTCTTTTAGAGAGAGAGAGCCGTATAAGATGAATGTAACTTGTTTAATAAAAGACTGGATCATTACAAGAGGGTGTTGAGACCTCTTTAAATAAGAAACCAGAGACATGCCTCTAGGGTTTCGACAATGAACCAAAAAAGGACAGAAATAAAACTATAGTCTAAGTTTAACATAAGTTTAGAATGAAATAAAAATGGAACTTCATGTAGTCTTGGACCGAGATAGGACTTAGGTGATGTGTAGACAAGTTGTGGCCTCGTTAAAAACCTCCCTCCTGGAAAACCTCGTGGGACAAAACCAAAAGCAAGGAAAAGAGCACACACCCCATGTCTTGCCTAGACACTAACTCAGCTTGACGTAGAGATGGCTTGAATGGTGATCAAGACATCTCGGATCAGACCTTGTCCAAGACTTTGTTGTTGTGGATGTGAAGTGAGTAATCCAACAACATTCTCCTTAAGCTTTTTGACTCTGGAACGAGTCATGGGACCTTTAGGAATGGCTAGAGCATCATCACCAAGTTGTTGATGCAATGTGGCTTCATGTGGCTCATCTAGACTCTCCTTGTTCTCCTTTGTGATCCGGTCCATGATCACATCAAATGCACTCTTAAATGTTTCATCCTCAAGCTCCTCAGGTTCAGGTTCATGCTTCCATTCTTTGGTGCTTTCCATGATCACATCAGAGATGAAACACGGATGAAACAACAAGAAATAAGAGAGGATAACGAGTACTTCCCAACCAAAGTTGCTCTGATACCACTTGATGCGTCCCTAGGATGCTCTTTGGTTGATGGGAATGGATAGATCCTTGCAAGAACGAATCAGGGACTCAAGTTCTTCAAGGTTTGTGGATTGAATGGTGACACAAGAGGGATGGATGATCTCTTGATACTCCTAGATGAATAACTCGGATATGACACACCAAATTAGACACCCTTAGGTCTCTGGATATTACACACCAGACTCGACACACTTTCTAGAGAGAGAGCCGTCAAGGAGAAAAGATACTTGTTGATTAAAAGATGGATGATTACAATAGGGTTTAGAGACCCATTTAAATAAGGAGAAACCAGAGAACATGCTCTCTAGGGTTTCGGACATAAGCAAGAAAAGGAAACTATAGTCTAAGTTTAACATAAGCTTAAAATGAAATAAAAATGTGAACTTCTTTAGTCTTGGACCGAGATAGGGCCTAAGTGACGTGAAGACAAGTTGTGGCCTCGTTAAAAACCTTCCTCCGGAAAACCTCGTGGGAGAAAACCAAAAGCAAGGAAAAGAGCACGCACCCCATGTCTTGCCTAGACACTAACTCAGCTTGATGTAGAGATGGCTTGAATGGTGATCAAGACATCTCGGATCAGACCTTGTCCAAGACTTTCTTGTTGTGGATGTGAAGTGAGTAATCCAACAACATTCTCTTTAAACTTCTTGACTCTGGAACGAGTCATGGCACCTTCAGGAATGGCTAGAGCATCATCACCAGGTTGTTGGTGCAATGTGGCTTCATGTGGCTCATCTAGACTCTCCTTGTTCTCCTTAGTGATCCGGTCCATGATCACATCAGAGTACAATAGGGTTTAGAGACCCCTTTAAATAAGGAGAAACCAGAGAACATGCTCTCTAGGGTTTCGACAATAAGCAAAAAATGAAACTATAGTTTAAGTTTAACATAAGCTTTAAAATGAAATAAAATGTAAACTTCTTTTAGTCTTGGACCGAGATAGGGCCTAAGTGATGTGAGGAAAGTTGTGGTCTCGTTAAAAACCTTCCTCCGGAAAACCTCATGGGACAAAACCAAAAGCAAGGAAAAGAGCACACACCCCATGTCTTGCCTAGACACTAACTCAGCTTGATGTAGAGATGGCTTGAATGGTGATCAAGACATCTCGGATCAGACCTTGTCCAAGACTTTCTTGTTGTATATGTGAAGTGAGTAATCCAACAACATTCTCTTTAAGCTTCTTGACTCTGGAACGAGTCATGGGACCTTCAGGAATGGCTAGAGCATCATCACCAGGTTGCTGGTGCAATGTGGCTTCATGTGGCTCATCTAGACTCTCCTTGTTCTCCTTAGTGATCTGGTCCATGAACACATCAGATAACTTGGTTTTCCTAGGTTTTGTTGTGAGTGCAGATGGAGTTAAGGTCGATGAGGAGAAGATCAAAGCCATCAAAGACTGGCCGAGTCCAAACCACAGTAGGGGAAGTGAGGAGTTTCCATGGGCTTGCTGGGTTCTATTGGCGATTTGTGAGAGACTGTAGCACCATTGCAGCTCCCTTGACTGAAGTGATAAAGAAGGATGTGGGATTCAAGTGGGGAGAAGCACAAGAGAAGGCTTTCCAGAGCCTAAAGGAGAAGCTTACTCAATGCACCTCTTCCCTTATGCTTCCTGATTTTACTAAAACATTGGAAATAGAATGTTGATGCCCGGCAGGAATTGGAATTGGTGGCTGTGTAGATTGCAGGATAGGATAACCTATAGCATACTTCAGTGAAGAAGCTTGGAGGGCAGCCCACGTCTCAACTATGCAACCTATGACAAAGAACTATATGCCTTGGTGAGGGCATTACAAACGTGGCAACACTACTTGTGGCCCAAGGAGTTTGTCATACACACTGATCATGAGTCCCTAAAGTATCTAAAAGGGCAGAGTAAGCTTAGCAAGAGACACGCAAGGTGGGTTGAGTTCATTGAGACCTTCCCATACGTGATCAAATATAAACAAGGTAAGGAGAATGTAGTTGCTGATGCACTATCTCGGAGGTATGTTCTCTTGACCACCCTAGATGCTAAGTTGCTTGGGTTTGAGCAGATAAAGGATATGTATGACACTGACCATGATTTCAAGGAAGCCTATGCTTCTTGTGCTAAGTTTGCTGCAGGGCATTACTTTAGACAAGAAGGCTACTTGTTTTATGACAATAGATTGTGTGTGCCTAACTGCTCTTTGAGAGATCTTTTTGTCAGGGAATCCCATGGGGGCAGTCTAATGGGACACTTTGGGATTGCCAAGACCTTAAAAGTTTTGCAGGATCACTTCTATTGGCCACACATGAAGAGAGATGTGGAAAGAATCTGTGGGAGGTGTGCTACTTGCAAGCATGCCAAGTCCCAAGTCCAATCCCAGGGTTTGTATACTCCTTTACCCATTCCACACCATCCCTGGAATGACATTTCCATGGACTTTATTGTAGGTTTACCTAGGACTAGAACAGGAAAGGATTCAATCTTTGTGGTTGTTGATAGGTTCTCTAAGATGGCACATTTCATAGCATGTCATAAAACTGATGATGCATTGCACGTTGCTAACTTGTTCTTTAAAGAGGTTGTTCGCTTGCATGGCATGCCTAGGACTATAGTTTCTGATAGGGACACTAAGTTTCTTAGTTACTTCTGGAAGACACTTTGGTCTAAGCTAGGCACTAAACTGTTGTTTTCTACTACATGTCATCCACAAACTGATGGGCAAACTGAAGTAGTTAATAGAACCTTAGGAACACTCCTGCGTGCATTCATTAAAA
>CAJHQQ010006261.1:0-10639 GCA_905132885.1 Moricandia moricandioides | reverse complement strand
ACCTCCTTTATCTTGAGTTCTGGTGAGATTTTTCCCTCCTGGAAAACCTTTGGACCAGAGGATACAAGGATGAAACAAAACAGAGTTTGAAAGAGATGATTGAACAGAAACAGATTTGCGGAAGCTTTATAGGTTTTCAGGAGCTTGAGAGCTCTGATACCATGTGAAAATAGATAAAACAGAGTGTGAGAGTGGTGTAGAGACAGAGTATGGTCGAAACTAAGAGAAAGAGAATGAAGAGATTAAGTGAGAATCAAAGAGAATGCAGTGAAGAGTATGAAAGTATGAGAGTGTTCTTGAGTATCAAAGAGGGTGAGTTCGTGTGTAACCAGAGAGATTAGAGAGAATGAGAGACTAAGAGAGTACAGAACCAGAGAATAGTGAAGAAAGAGAACTCCTCTTTGCTTGATTCATTCAGTTACATGAACTGCCTTTAAATAGGCAGTGTGCATACATTAAATTAATCTAAATCTAGGAAGACATAAACAAATACTTTTGTGGGGTTTCTGATGAAGACAAGAAGGATACAGCCAAGGAGAATCTCGACCAGAGGGAGAGAGAGTGACAGGAGAGAGAGATGGGCACGGTTTGGTTGAGTGAAAGTGACAGCCGGCTCATCCTCTTATGCACATGTGACTTTTATTCTAATTAATTCCCAACTTGCCTAAGCTGTTTTCAACGGTCTGATCTCTATTTTAAACTTCAAATCTGCCTCAGAATACTCAGCTGGACGAGTTCCCCACTTGCCTTGACTTCCAAGACACTCTAGGTTAGGATTTGATACTTGCGCACCAAGACTGTACGGACAGATTCAAACTTGCTCTGGATGCTTCATCTTTGATGCTTGGTCTCTTCACCAGCATTATTTATCTTCATTCTAACACTTCAGTCCATAGATGGCCTTCTTGAGTCTTAGAACATTTCCAGGCTTGACTAAGTGCTCTAGACCAGGAGGAGGGTGCATGTAGACCTCATCTTCTAGCTCTCCTTGAAGGAAAGCATTCTTGACATCCATCTGCCATAGTTCCCACTCCAAATTTGTTGCAAGTGATAGAATGATCCGGATTGTATGTAGCTTGGCTACTGGTGCGAATGTATCAACATAATCCTCTCCATACGTCTGAGTGAAGCCTCTTGCAACCAGTCTTGTTTTGTGCCTCTCCACCTTTCCATTTGGTAGAAACTTGATAGTGAACACCCACTTGCTTGACACAGCTTTCTTTCCCTTTGGGAGTTCACTTTCATACCAAGTATCATTGATGATCATGGCATTTATCTCATCTCCAACTGATTTTCTCCACTCCTCAAGCTCCATTGCTTCTACATATGATTTTGGTACATATGCTTCATCTAAACCAACAATGAAAGCTTGATGCTCGGATGGGAATTGCGAAAAGAAGCATACTGCTGAAGTGGGATGAGCCACTGCTTGACTGTTGAAGTAGACTCTTGTGTTCACCCAGTTAGAAGGATCTTTCCTTATCCTTGTACTTCTTCTCAAAGGTTGAACCTGAGCTTGTTCCTCTTGCTGCTCTTCTCCCTCATGAACTTGAGCAGTCTCCTGATCTTGTGCACTCTCCTGATCATGAGCAGCAGTCTCCTGATCTTGTGCACTCTCCTGATCATGAGCATCTGAACCTTGTTGCTTTTCTGGTTCTTGTTCAATGCCCCCTTCAGGATCAGGATGAGTGAATTCATCAGCCTCTTGTTCAGTCTCTTGAGTATGAGTAGTTTCTCTGGCCTCCTTTTCCTTTGATAAACTGATTCCAAGATTTTCCAAAATTATCCTCAGGTTATTAGCCTTATCTGATGCTTGAGACAGATCTTTGAGCTCATCCCAATTCTTTTCAGCATAGAACCCTTTCCCTTCAATAAACTTCACATCTCTGGATACAAGTACTCTTCTTGTTTCTGGATTGTAGCACTTGTATCCTTTCTGTGTAGAGGAGTATCCTATGAACATACACTTCATGCTTTTTTCTTCTAGTTTGTTCCTTTGCTCTCCTGGTATCAACACAAAGCAGACACATCCAAACACTCTGAGGTGATGAATGGATGGTCTGGTTTTGTTTAACATTTCATAAGGAGATATGTCCTTCAACACCTTGGTAGGAATCCGGTTGATCAGATAGCATGCTGTCACGACAGCATCACTCCAAAATCTCTTAGGGACATTTGCATGGAACATCATTGATCTAGCAACCTCCATCAGGTGCCTATTTTTTCTTTCAGCCACTCCATTTTGCTGAGGAGTGTAAGGACAGCTTGTTTGGTGAACTATGCCATGTTTTGCCAGATGATTCTTGAAAGCATGGCTTGTATACTCTCCTCCATTGTCTGACCTCAGTACCTTCACATTAGCTTTAAAGTGGTTAGTGACATATGATTGAAAGTTCATAAAAGCATCTAACACACGATCCTTAGAAGGTAGCAAGGTTAACCAAGTATACTTTGATTTCTCATCTATAAAAGTAACAAAATACTTGTGGTTATCCCTAGACATGCAAGGAGAGGTCCAAACATCAGAGTGGACTAAGTCAAAGCATTTCTCATAAATGGTTTCTGATGTTGGAAACACAGATTTGCAATGCTTTCCTAAGATGCATGCTTCACATTCTAAGTGGTTAAATGTCATATCAGGCATTATAATCTCTAATGCACGACTGTGAGGATGGCCTAATCTAGCATGCCAAGTAGTGCTATCACACACAGATGAGTTACTGATCATGCATAAATGAGAAGGAGTAGAGAGTTTAGAAGGCTTAGTCTTTTGGAGATGGTATAAACCACCCTGGATGTTTCCTTCACCAATCACCTTCCCTGTCTTAAGGTCCTGAAACTCAACATCATTAGGCCTGAAAACCACTTGACAATTCATGTCTACTGTGGCCTTTTTTACAGAGAGAAGGTTAGAAGCAAAACTAGGCATATAGAAGGCAGTGGATTCTCTATCAAATAACTTAAGGTTCCCTATTCCTTCTATCTTGACCTTATCTCCATTGGCTATTATTACATTCCCTAAGGCAGGCCTAACATCACTAATAAGATTCCTATCACTAATCATATGATGACTAGCTCCTGAATCTATTATGATTGGCTTAGAGATTAGAGAATGTGCACCAGACTTTCTAGAGGAGATAATGGCTTTGGCTGCTTTGATAAGTGGCTCTATATCACTCATCCTGATGGGACCATCATTGATCACAGCCTTGTTCCAATCTTTTCCTCCATTAGATTCACTCATGAGAGCAGAATACATGGAGTTTCCTTCCAAGACTTCTTTCTCAACTTCCTTTAGCTTGTTGGCGTCAGGTTTGATTTTGAGATTAGTGAGCTTGGTTCTTCTATGGTCTCCATATACCAGCCACGTTCTCTCCTTCTTCTTATGCATATCCTTTCTATGATGAACCAGTTTCCTCTCTTCCTTGAAAAGTTTGTCAGCTCCTTGTTCTCTTTGGACCAGAGAACACACCTCCTCTAGGTTTGGAAGCTTGGATTCTCTTAGGATATGCTTTATAAGCTGGTTGTAAGATGGATTGAGATTCAAGAGAAGACTAAAAACCTTGTCTTGTTCATATCTTTCCCTTATGACCTTTGGATCTAAGGAGAAAGGTCTAAGCACATCAAGCTCTGCCCATAAGCTTCTGAACTTGCCAAAATAATCATTGAACTCCACTTCCTCCTGGCTCAGGTTGTTGATAATCCTCTTGACTTCAAATACACGACTCAGGTTGGAGAGATTCCCATAAACAGTTTGCAAACTCTCCCATAGATCCTTGGAGGTTTCACAGTGTGAGTAAGCCTCCAAAATTGATTCAGAGAGAGAGTTGTGGATGATCTCAAGTGCTTGTTGGTCTTCTCTGACCCACTTGTCTTCATCCTTCAGACTAATTGCCTGACCATCCTCTTGAGTCATCCTCTTTGAAGCTTCAGCCTTCATGATATGACTGTCCCAAAGTCCATGACTTCCTAAGGTAACTCTGGCCACTCTTGACCATAGTAAGTAGTTAGTACCCTCTAAGGTTACTGGAATCAAGTTTCTTCTTTCTATTTCCATGGTTGGATTTCTTTTATCCACTGGATAATAGAATGAAGAACACAGAAATTTTTAAGATGAAAAAAACAGAGTAGATTTGCGGAACAGAATGAGGTTGAGGAGCTTAAAGCTCTGATACCATGTTGGAATTGTGAAAGTATGAAGAGAATAGTTGAGTTTAGGTGAGATTTGGGTGAAGAACAATGAAGAACAGAGTAAGAACAAGAAAATTAGTTTCTGGACAGTTTAGAGAGAGGGAGGAGAGAGAGTGACGAATTTGGAGATTGAGAGAGAGAAGGGAGATAATTCTCCTTAATTCTATTACTTGCTTGCACATTACATATATAGAGGGTTCAGAGAGAGAGAAAGGATAGTGACTGAAATAATAAACAAAGAGAAACAATATAAAATGATTTGTCTGGTTGCAGAGAAAGGGACAGCTCCCAACAGCTCTTTCTCCTTAACCAGAGCATGTGACTCTTCCCAATTTGAATTCAAACCTTGTCAAACTCTCTCCCAACGTTTCCTTACTTCCTGGACACCTTCTGGTCGAGTTCCCACAGTTACCTTGCCTCCCAAGGCAAGTTAGGTTAGAGTTGATTACTTGCGATCCAAGACTGTACGGACAGACTTATTTCTCAAGTATCCCGAGCACATGCTTCTCTTGATCTCTTTGGCTTCTCTTTGCCATCCTCTTCTCATCTCTGGTTCTTCATCTCAATATGAATAAACAGAATTGTTTATCTTCTCTAGATGGCTTAGAGACTGTCTTCTCCTTGCTGTAACAGATTGGTTCCTTTCCATCAAGACTTTCAATCTTCTTCTCCCACTCAGCTTTGCCATGGAATGGGGGTATCTTGATCTTCAAACCAGCAAGCTCATCTCCCTGGTTCATCCTTCTCCTTTGGACACGCCTATGTCTTCTTGAGGATGAACTGAGGTGCTTATACTCATTGTCAGTCTCCTTATAACCATCATGCTCTTGGCGAGTTGCATGAGGTCTCTCCTCTTTCCTCTCTCTTTCTCTCCTAGTCTCTCGGTTTGGTGCTTGACTAGTAGCTCTCCTGATGTCTTCTCTAAGCTCTCTCCTGAGGTCATTGAGGTTGGTCCTCATCATCTCGGTCATGGTTGCCACCATGTTTTGATTGAGGTGAGCCGACATAGCCTCCATGAGAAGTTGACGAGTTAAGCTTCTTCTTCAGACTTGGCTTCCATGCTTCCTGCACGCAAAGGTAACCAAAATAACCAGTAAAAGGTTTCTAGGGAACAAGACAAGCAAAAAAAGGAAAAAGAAAACAAGCAAAAAGGAAAAGCAAACAAGCTTACAATGCAAGACAAAAGTGAAAAGGAAATCGACTAGCAAAAAGGAAAAAGATTCAAGCAAAAAAGGAAACACTTCTAAGCTTTTTCCTAATCACTCCTAAGGGTTTCTAGCACCCTAATAGTCTCAATATGCTCGTGTTCAAGGTGATAGACAAGCTAAACTAATGCACAAAGTGATCGACAACAAGGTACATGCGGCTAGGGTTTTTATCTCTCTAGGGTTTTCGCATGAAACCAAAAAAGGAAAGCCTAAAATTTCTTGTCTAAACACTTATGCAGTCACGAGCAGCCCCTAAACAAAGAGTTCTAATGCTTATTCAAGAGACAAAGATGATTCACGGATTGAAACAAGAAAACACAACCGGAAACAAAAGATGCTACACGGATGCAATAATCAAAAGCAAACAAGAAATCAAACAAGAAACAAAAGCAAAGAGAGAAAGCGAGTACTTCCCAACCAAAGTTGCTCTGATACCACTTGATGCGTCCCTAGGATGCTCTTTGGTTGATGGGAGTGGATAATCCTTGCAAGAACGAATCAAAGACTCGAGTTCTTCAAGGCGTGTGGATTGTATGGTGACACAAGAGGGATGGATGATCTCTTGATACTCCTAGATGAATGGTTTGGATATTACACACCAAACTAGACACCCTTAGGCTCTGGATATGACACACCAGACTCGGCACACTTCTTTAGAGAGAGAGAGAGAGCCGCAAAGATGAATAAACTTGTATAGAAAAGATTGGATGATTACATAAGGGTGTAGAGAACCCTTTAAATAAGAAACCAGAGACAAATCCTCTAGGGTTTCGACATGAACCAAAAAAGGAAAGAACTAAAACTATAGTCTATAAGTTTAAAATGAAATAAAATGCAACTTCTCTTAGTCTTGGACCGAGAATAGCACTTAGGTGATGTGTAGACAAGTTGTGGCCTCGTTAAAAACCTTCCTCCTGGAAAACCTCGTGGGACAAAACCAAAAGCAAGGAAAAGAGCACGCACCCCATGTCTTGCCTAGACACTAGCTCAGTTTGGTGTAGAGATGGCTTGAATGGTGATCAAGACATCTCGGATCAAACCTTGTCCAAGACCTTCTTGTTGTGGATGTGAAGTGAGTAATCCAACAACATTCTCCTTTAGCTTCTTGACTCTGGAACGAGTCATGGGACCTTCAGGAATGGCTAGAGCATCCTCACCAAGTGGTTGATGCATTGTGGCTTCATGTGGCTCATCTAGACCCTCCTTGTCCTCCTTAGTGATCCGGTCCATGATCACATCATATGCACTCTTAAAGGTTGCATGCTTGGTGCTTTCCATGATCACATCAATACTTGTAAACTCCTTTGTTTGCTACTGGTCCCTCAGCTTGATTGCTCATGACCAGCTCACCTTTGCCTCCAAATAGACCCAGGGATCCTTGCTCCTTTTGTATCTGAGCACAAACTTCTTCCAGGCTTGGTAGCTTGTCAGCTCGCAGTATGTGTTTGATTAGGTCATTGTAGGTTGAACTAAGAGTGAGAAGTAACCCAAAGACCTTATCTTGCTCACGCCTTTCATTCAAGGCTGCTGGTTCAGTTGTGTGTGGTCTGAGCATCTCCAACTCAGCCCAAAGGGACCTGAACTTGCCAAAATGAACCGTGAAGTCCACATCTTCTTGGCTGAGAGAGTTGATGGCCTTCTTTACTTCAAAAACTCGAGTAAGGTTAGAGATGTTTCCATAAACCTTGTAAAGAGTTTCCCATAAGTCTTTTGAGCTTTCACAGTATGAATAAGCTTCCAAAATGGCTGGATCCAGAGAGTTTTGGATGAGAGAAAGCACCATGAGATCCTCCTGAGCCCATTTGCCTTCATCCACCACAACTATCTCCTTTCCATCTTCTCCTTGGATGGTCTGTTTTGGAGCTTCTCCGGTTGAGACATGGCTCCATAAACCTCTTCCTCCAAGGGCAGTTTTCACCAATCTAGACCATAGAAGGTAGTTTACCCCCTTCAGAGTCACAGGAATGGTCGCAAGTTTGGTGTTCTCCATCTTCTTCTGCTATTAACCGCTGGGTAATAGGGTGTGCCTTGAAGAAAATCGACAAGAGAATAGAGCAGAGTGCTTTGCGGAAGTAGAGAAAGGTTTCAAGAGCTTAGAGGCTCTGATACCATGTTAGAATAAGTGTGTTTAGTGTCTGGTTTGTGTGTAGAAGATGAAGAACAGGAAGAACTAGAGAGAAGGGAGAGAGTATTCGTGAGAGAGTGTAGAGAGAGAGAGAGACGAGAATAGAGAAGTGAGGAATTGTATTCCTTGCCTTAATGGTTTCTTAGGATGCATACATAAATAGGGAAACAACTTGACTAAAGAAAGAATAAACAAATGGTCTGAGTGAGGCAGAGATCAGTCTGGAAAGGCAGAGGGCTCGTCCAGCTGAGGAGAAAGTGACTGGTTGGCTCGTCCAGCTGAGGAGAAAGCGACTGGTCCTTTATGTCTCTCTCATCTGTTTAAACCTTAACTACACATGTGATCTCCTTCTGTCTTGACTCCAACGGACACCTTTCCCTTTCTCAAGCTTAGGCAGATGTTTGAATAAGTCTTTCCCGGTTAGACTCTCCTCTTGTGTGCCGTGCAAGTCAAGTTAGGTCTAGGTGGTGTACGGACTTGTACGGATGGTTCCTCTCTTGATCATTCAGACTGCTTCTCTCATCTTGGTCTCTTAACTCTTGCCATTCATTTCTTCATGTCAACATTGCATCCTCTTGTTTATTGCTTCATGTTCACAATAATGTCTTCCCCACTCATTCCTTGCCTTGCAAGTCAAGTCTGGTTAGGTTTTGGATGAATAGTAGACAGATACAAATCTTCTCACTTTGCTGTCCTAGTTTGAACCTTAATCCAGCTTGCTTCGTCTTCTCTGTCTTTTATTATTCCAACATTTAGGTCTCCCCCTCTCAACTGACTTCACAGCCACCTTAGAGAAGCTAGGAACCACCTTGATCATCTTCAGTGAGGCTCAAGCTATGGTACTCTTCAACTCAGCCTGATCTTGGTCTCTCCCCCTTTCACCTATCCTCCTGATAGGTTCAAGTGCTCGGACACATCAGATCTTCCTTGATAGAGTAACCAGTACCTGATACATCATTCCACAAGTGTATCAGTCCTCAAGAGATAAACCTATCATGAATGTATATAAAGATAAGTTCAGGTTTACTCCCTTGTCTAAATGGTGAGGAGTGGCTTGCTTTAACCAGCCACTTGAACCCCTCACTGCTAGATTTCTCTCGGATCACTGAAGATCTTCAACACTCCCCCTCAAGCTTGAGACCCCTTAAAGGAACAAGCTTGGACAGTGTGATGCTTCATGATCCGGACTGAACAAACCATTGCAACCATCCTTCATCACTCGCCAACTTGATGGACTGCTGGTTGATTCCTCAGCTATCTCTTCAACCACCTCACTTTAGAAGCCGCATTGATAGAGTAGCCTTCTTCATACACAGCCAAGACTGCTCTGAACAATCTCTTGACTAGGCCTGCCACTGCCTAGACCCGGTTGGCTCCTTCTTCAGTTTGCTTGCAATGGTAAGGAGGAAAACAGGTCACTGTTCCTAGGATATTCAGGTAGCTCACTTAACTCCCCTCCTCAAGCTTGGATTGAGTCTAGGTCCAAGCTTGAAGTGAGCTGTTTTGAGCTTTAAGATCAGGAGTGCAACATCCCAAGGACTGCACATACAACCACTGATCAACCCTTCCTTTCAGTACCAGTGCCTTAAGGTCACCAGTCTCCTCAAGACTTAGGTGATGACCTCGCCTTGTGTGTCCACCCACACACACCAGCGACCACTCTCCATTGTTCTAACAATGGGCACTGCCTTCCTCTTGAACCCGGATTGATTTTGGACTGGAAACATTCCTGAAACATCACTTAAACTCCATGCAAGATAAGACACAAGCATATTGAAATAAATAAAGGGATGACTAGAAGAAGAAGCTGGTTGATGATCCAAGGATAAGTTCATAAGAGAAGGCAATTTGGTTCGGTTTGTACAGACTTGATCCACAAGCTACCACTTAACCTAACCTGACTTGCAAGGCAAGGAATAAGTTGTGGAGACTAATATGGACGTTGGGAACCTCTAAGAAGTCAAGGAAACCAGTTTGAATTCAAAAGAAAGGATCTGGTTTGAATTAAGCAAGAAGGAGTCACATGGGTGCATAAGGAGTTGTGTAGAGCTGTCACTATCACCAAGGAAGGATGTGCCTCACCTCCTGTCCCTTTCTACTCTTCCTGCACGTCCAGACCTTGGCTCTATCCCCTTTGGCTTCATCTCATTCCTACAGAATTATTTGTTTATGTTTCCCTGTTTTAATAATTATTTAGTCTTGTGTATTGCCTATTTAAAGGCTTCTCCATCACTTGTAACATTTATCCAGTATCAATACAAGTTCTCTCAGTCTAATTTCGTGGCTCTCTCTCCCTTGCTTGTGTCTAAGCAATATTCACAATGTAAGGAGTTTAGAGTTATGGTTTAGAGGCTGCCTTAACTCTCTTTCTCTTAAGGCAGCCTAATACTTGTAAAACTCACTTAAACTCGTCTTTATCTACTATTCTTACTCTAGCTTACTGATTCTAATTCCCATTCTCCTTAAGTACACAAACTCAAAGTGTTGTGTTGCTGCAGAAGGATAGATTCAAACTAGAGCTTCTTTTCCACACATAACCAGTTTACTGTCTAGGATCTTAGTTATAGTGTAGGCTATTTAAGATGATTCAACCACCAGTTGGTTGTCTCTTCCTTTGAATGGTGAGTTCCTGTTTGTATGGTTGAAGGGGATTCAGTTACAAGTTAAATGAATACTCTCTTGACATGAGACAAACACTCATGTATTCCAACATGGTATCAGAGCCTTGTTGCTCTTCTTTTGGATTAAACTCACCTATTTTCTCTTTGTTTTGAATAAATATTTTCTCTCCCACTCTGATATAGTGTTAGCTTGGTCAGTACTTGTGTTAGTATCTTGAATCAAGGCTTGAGGAAGAGAAAGATTTAGAAAATGCTTCACCATTATGCTTTATCCATTGGATAATAGCTTGTTTCTTTATGGAGCATCTCTTTGACCAGTGGACAAATTGTTTTGATCCATTGGTTTCTTTGTTGTGTGAGCCATAGAAAACACTTGTTTATGTGTTATTCTGATGGTTCTCTTCCTGCAAGCCCTGGAAAACATCAGTTCATGAGTTATTCTAGTGGCACTTGTCTAAGATCAGTGAGCAAATTAATTGTTCGATGGTCCATTG
>CAJHQQ010006260.1:0-10648 GCA_905132885.1 Moricandia moricandioides | reverse complement strand
TTCAACAATGCCATTGTATGATACCACTTGGACATGTTAGTCCTAAAGTCTACAGGAAGTGTAGAGTGGGAAATCATACAATGAGAGAACTACCTTGTGAGTGCTCTTAAGGTGATTCAAACACCATTAGTTCCTGGTATAAGGAAGAGAGCCAAAACTCACAAGGGTTTAGGAAATCAAGTCGAGTTAAGACTGATGGTTTAAGGACATGGAACTGCATACACTATCAAGCTTAGCTCCTTCCCTAGTCTCGGAGTTAAGCTTGAGGGGGAGTCTTAATATGCATTGTCCATGGTCTATCAAGCCTTTGCAAGGACTTCAACAAAGGATCATTCAATCGGGTCTAAGCAGTGCTGTGTCTATGCAAATAGGCTGTTCAGAGCAATCTTGGTTGTGTGTGTATGAAAGCTCAGTTCAATGCGGCCTCTATTGTGAGGTGATGGAAACTAAAGCTGAAGGATCCACACAACCTCCCATCAAGTTGGGGTTGCCATGAAGATGTTGCAACTGGCCGAGTGTGAGGGATTCAAGTGACAAACCAGTCACTCCTCATCTACATAAAAGGGAAGTAACTTGAACTGGCCGAGTGTGAGGGATTCAATTGACAAACCAGTCACTCCTCATCTAAATAAAAGGGAAGTAACTTGAACTCAAATTAATTCAAGTCATTAATCATTTGATACTTAACAATGCTTGATTAAATTGATTCTGATTGCTGTGGTTAAATGGAATGAGCACTTGTGCATTTGCCTTAGTTAAAACCATCATTGATATCTTGCATCATTTAGAAGAAGGTCTAAGTTGCTTGTGTCCCTGATTTTGTTGAGACTATTGTGTTGTGCTTTAAGGTTCTTTCTGGTTGAACCAAATGAAATGGTTGATAAGTACTGATGCACCTTTGGGATAATGTATCAGGTACCTTTGCTTGAGCCTCACTTGGTGCGGCCTTGGATAAGAAGACCTCGTCCCAATCACACTTGAGGGATGATGGGTGGATCCTTGAGCCTGAGAAGCTCCAGGACGTTGGGTGATCTTCACCATAGAGCTATGGACTGCTCTAGAGTTGTTTAGCGACTCCTGAGACACATGATAACCCTTCTTCATGTCTAGGATGAATCACAGAAGCTCACGCTACCTTGTGTGACAAAGAAAACTTGTTCCACGTGAACAAGGGTTTGAGGTCCCCTAAGGGACGAGTTTGACAAGCCAAAAGCTTAGATTTTATTAAAAGAATGCGTAAGTTACAATATGTGCTGCTTTTGGCTTTATAAAGACAAGATAGAAAACCCTAACTAGAAAACCTTATCCTAACTCTAAAAGGAAAACCAAAACCTATTTCTAATTGGTTTATGAAACCTTAACCCTAATCCTAGTCCTAGTTGGTTTATAATTACAAGAAATCAGAAAAACACCTAACTAAGCAAACTGGCCAACTTAAGCCAAGCTGGTCGATCTTTCCATTTATTGGGCTTGAAAGGCCCTGTTTCAGCCAACAACACCTTAGGCACGTCCATGTTAAAGCCCAGCTCGTCTTTGTTGTACTCCTGGTCCAGTTTGCAAACAAAGAGATCATTCTTGATCCATATAACAATCTGCTCCATTGAACTCTGATGTAAACGCCATCTTTGTCCATTCTCTATGTGTTTCTTGCCAGTTGAACGTCGTTCCTGATTGATCTCATGTAATCCATGCTAATGCAATGTCTGACCAAGTATAGCAAAGGCTGCACCATGAGTAACCTTTGTCTCCTCTCTGTCCATTATTTCTCTGATCAGATAATTAAAGCTTCTATACAGCCCATTAGATTGTGTCTTAATTAATCTCCTATCTGCTTCATAGTTGATCTTCAAATCCCTCAGGTTGAGGCTGGTCAGGATCGCACCATCACTGAAGATGATCATGGTCGTTTCCTAGCTTCTCTAAGGTGGCTTTGAAGTCAGTTGAGAGGGGGAGACCCAAACTAGAGTTATGAAGAGGTCAAGCCGAGTTCTATGTGTGTGCATGCCATGTGTTGATTGCTGCATTTGTTTAGGGCATGATCCAGAGATCTTTGTGTCCAACCACCCTGGTTCTAAGACACAAAGACTCAATGGCCAATCCCTAGGCCTTGAAGGATCTTACTCTTTTCCTTGCCAAGGTTTTATCCCTAAGGAGGGTTTTCTTTGGTAAGGTTTTTAATGAGGAGAGACTTCAGGGTTCCAAGCTTGACTTTTAAATGGAATGAAATAAAATGTAAACTTCTATAGTCTTGGACCGAGAATAGCACTTAGGTGATGTGTAGACAAGTTGTGGCCTCGTTAAAAACCTTCCTCCTGGAAAACCTCGTGGGACAAAACCAAAAGCAAGGAAAAGAGCACACACCCCATGTCTTGCCTAGACACTAACTCAGCTTGATGTAGAGATGGCTTGAATGGTGATCAAGACATCTCGGATCAGACCTTGTCCAAGACTTTGTTGTTGTGGATGTGAAGTGAGTAATCCAACAACATTCTCTTTAAGCTTCTTGACTCTGGAACGAGTCATGGGACCTTCAGGAATGGCTAGAGCATCATCACCAAGTTGTTGGTGCAATGTGGCTTCTTGTGGTTCATCTAGACTCTCCTTGTTCTCCTTAGTGATCCGGTCCTTGATCACATCAAATGCACTCTTAAATGTTGCATCCTCAAGCTCTTCAGGTTCAGCGTTCATGCTTCCATTCTTTGGTGCTTTCCAGGATCACATCACCCTCAGGTTGAGGCTGGTCAGGATCGCACCTAGAAGAAATTGCCAAATCTCCAAATAAGGCAAACTGGAATCACTTCGGTTAAAAGTGGGATAACTTCTTCATCATAACTCCTATGATCTTGATTCAACTTCAGGGTGATTCTAAACTTATTATGAGTCCAAATCAATCTTCTTACATCGTGATTCATTCTGGTTTATTAGTATCAAGAAGAAATTGCCAAATCTCCAAATAGGGCAAACTGGAATCACTTCGGTTAAAAGTGGGATAACATCTTCATCATAACTCCTATGATCTTGATTCAACTTCAGGGTGATTCTACACTGATTTATGAGTCCAAATCAAGCTTCTTACATCGTGATTCATTCTGGTTTTATTAGTATCAAGAAGAAATTGTCAAATCTCCAAACAGGGTAAACTGGATTCAATTCGGTTAAAAGTGGGATACTTCTTCATCATAACTCCTATGATATTGATTCAAACTCAGGGTGATTATCCACTGATATATGAGTCCAAATAAAGCTTCTTACATCTTGATTCATTCTGGTTTGATTAGAATAAAGAAGAAATTGTCAAATCTCCAAACAGGGTAAACTGGAATCACTTCGGTTAAAAGTGGGATAACTTCTTCATCATAACTCCTATGATATTGATTCAACTTCAGGATGATTCTACACTTATTTATGAGTCCAAATCAAGATTCTTACATCTTGATTCATTATGGTTTGAATAGAATCAAGAAGAAATTGCCGAATCTCCAAACAGGGTAAACTGGAGTCACTTCAGTTAAAAGTGGGATAACTTCTTCATCATAACTCCTTTGATCTTTATTCAACTTCAGGGTGATTCTACACTGATTTATGAGTCCAAATCTACCTTCTTACATCGTGATTCATTCTGGTTTTATTATTATCAAGAAGAAATTGCCAAATCTCCAAACAGGACAAACTGGAATCACTTCGGTTAAAAGTGGGATAACTTCTTCATCATAACTCCTATGATCTTGATTCAACTTCAGGGTGATTCTACACTAATTTATGAGTCCAAATCAAGCTTCTTAAATCGTGATTCATTCTTTTTTTATTAGTATCAAGATGAAATTGCCAAATCTCCAAACAGGGTAAACTGGATTCACTTCGGTTAAAAGTGGGATAACTTCTTCATCATAACTCCTATGATATTGATTCAAATTCAGGGTGATTATCCACTGATTTATGAGTCCAAATAAAGGTTCTTACATCTTGATTTGTGAAATCAAATCTCCCTAAAAGGAAAACTGGAATCACTTCGGTTAAAAGTGGGATAACTTTTTCATCATAACTCCAATGATATTGATTCAACTTCAGGATGATTTTATACTGATTTATGATTCCAAATCAAGGTTCTTACATCTTGATTCATTCTGTTTTGATTAGAATCAAGAAGAAATTATCAAATCTCTAAACAGGGTAAACTAGAGTCACTTCGGTTAAAAGTGGGATAACTTCTTCATCATAACTCCTATGATCTTGATTCAAATTCAGGGTGATTCTACACTGATTAATGAGTACAAATCAAGCTTCGTACATCGTGATTCATTCTGGTTTTATTAGTATCAAGAATAAATTGCCAAATTTCCAAACATGGTAAACTGGAATAACTTCAGTTAAAAGTGGGATAACTTCTTCATCCTAAGTCCAATGATATTGATTCAACTTCAGGATGATTCTACACTGATTTATGAGTCCAAATCAAGATTCTTACATCTTTTTCATTCTGGTTTGATTAGAATCAAGAAGAAATTGCCAAATCTCCAAACAGGGTAAACTAGAATCACTTCGGTTAAAAGTGGGATAACTTCTTTATCATAACTCCTATGATCTTGATTCAACTTCAGGGTGATTCTAATTTGATTAATGAGTCCAAATCAATATTTTTACATGGTTATTCATTCTGGTTTTATTAGTATCAAGAAGAAATTGCCAACTCTCCAAACAAGGCAAACTTGAATCACTTCGGTTAAAAGTGGGATAACTTCTTCATCATAACTCCAATGATATTGATTCAACTTCAGGATGATTCTACACTGATTTATGAGTCCAAATCTTTTTTAGTACGTCTTGATTCATTCTGGTTTTATTTGTATCAAGAAGAAATTGCCAAATTTCCAAACAGGGTTAACTAGGATCACTTCGGTTAAAAGTGGGATAACTTCTTCATCAGAAGTCCAATGATATTGATTCAACATCAGGATGATTCTACACTGATTTATGAGTCGAAATAAAGATTCTTACATCTTGATTCATTCTGGTTTTATAAGAATCAAGAAGAAATTGCCAAATCTCCAAACAGGGTAACCTGGATTCACTTTGGTTAAAAGTGGGATAACTTCTTCATCTTAACTCCTATGATATTGATTCAAACTCAGGGTGATTATCCACTGATATATGAGTCAAAATAAAGCTTCTTACATTTTGATTCATTATGGTTTGATTAGAATCAAGAAGAAATTGCCAACTCTCCAAACAGGGTGAACTATAATCACTTCGGTTAAAAGTGGGATAACTTCTTCATCATAACTCCTATGATATTGATTCAACTTCAGGGTGATTATCCACTGATTTATGAGTCCAAATCAATATTGTTACATCTTGATTCATTATGGTTTGATTAGAATCAAGAAGAAATTGCAAACTCTCCAAACAGGGCAAACTGAAATCACTTCGGTTAAAAGTGGGATAACTTCTTCATCATAGCTCCTATGATCTTGATTCAACTTCAGGGTGATTCTACACTGATTTATGAGTCCAAATCAAGCTTCTTACATCGTAATTCATTCTGGTTTAATTAGTATCAAGAAGAAATTGCCAAATCTCCAAACAGGGTAAACTGGATTCACTTCGGTTAAAAGTGGGATAACTTCTTCATCATAACTCCTATGATATTGATTCAACTTCAGGGTGATTCTACACTAATTTATGAGTCCAAATCAAGCTTCTTACATCGTGATTCATTCTGGTTTTATTAGTATCAAGAAGAAATTGCCAAATCTCCAAACAGGGTAAACTGGATTCACTTCGGTTAAAAGTGGGATAACTTCTTCATCATAACTCCAATGATATTGATTCAATTCTGGGTGATTATCCACTGATTTATGAGTCCAAATCAAGGTTCTTACATCTTGATTCATTCTGGTTTGATTAGAATCAAGAAGAAATTGCAAACTCTCCAAACAGGGCAAACTGGAATCACTTTGGTTTAAAGTGGGATAACTTCTTCATCATAAGTCCAATGATATTGATTCAACTTCAGGATGATTCTGCACTAATTTATGAGTCCAAATCAAGCTTCTTACATCGTGATTTATTCTAGTTTTATTAGTATCAAGTAGAAATTGCCAAATCTCCCTATAGGGCAAACTGGAATCACTTCGGTTAAAAGTGGGATAACTTCTTCATCAGAAGTCCAATGATATTGATTCAACTTCAGGATGATTCTACACTGATTTATGAGTCGAAATCAAGATTCTTACATCTTGATTCATTCTGGTTTGATTAGAATCAAGAAGAAATTGCCTAATCTCCAAACAGGGTAACCTGGATTCACTTCGGTTAAAAGTGGGATAACTTCTTCATCTTAACTCCTATGATATTGATTCAAACTCATGGTTATTATCCACTGATATATGAGTCTAAATAAAGATTCTTACATTTTGATTCGTTATGGTTTGATTAGAATCAAGAAGAAATTGCCAACTCTCCAAACAGGGTGAACTAGAATCACTTCGGTTAAAAGTGGGATAACTTCTTCATCATAACTCCTATGATATTGATTCAACTTCAGGGTGATTATCCACTGATTTATTAGTCCAAATCAAGATGCTTACATCTTGATTCATTATGGTTTGATTAGAATCAAGAAGAAATTGCAAACTCTCCAAACAGGACAAACTGGAATCACTTCGGTTAAAAGTGGGATAACTTCTTCATCATAACTCCTATGATCTTGATTCAACTTCAGGGTGATTCTACACTGATTTATGAGTCCAAATCAAGCTTCTTACATCGTGATTCATTCTGGTTTTATTAGTATCAAGAAGAAATTGCCAAATCTCCAAACAGGGTAAACTGGATTCACTTCGGTTAAAAGTGGGATAACTTCTTCATCATAACTCCTATGATATTGATTCAACTTCAGGGTGATTCTACACTAATTTATGAGTCCAAATCAAGCTTCTTACATCGTGATTCATTCTGGTTTTATTAGTATCAAGAAGAAATTGTCAAATCTCCAAACAGGGTAAACTGGATTCAATTCGGTTAAAAGTGGGATACTTCTTCATCATAACTCCTATGATATTGATTCAAACTCAGGGTGATTATCCACTGATATATGAGTCCAAATAAAGCTTCTTACATTTTGATTCATTATGGTTTGATTAGAATCAAGAGGAAATTGCCAACTCTCCAAACAGGGTGAACTAGAATCACTTCGGTTAAAAGTGGGATAACTTCTTCATCATAACTCCTATGATATTGATTCAACTTCAGGGTGATTATCCACTGATTTATTAGTCCAAATCAAGATTCTTACATCTTGAGTCATTATGGTTTGATTATAATCAAGAAGAAATTGCAAACTCTCCAAACAGGGCAAACTGGAATTACTTCGGTTAAAAGTGGGATAACTTCTTCATCATAAGTCCAATGATATTGATTCAACTTCAGGATGATTCTACACTGATTTATGAGTCCAAATCAAGATTCTTACATCTTGATTCATTCTGGTTTGATTAGAATCAAGAAGAAATTGCCAAATCTCCAAACAGGGTAAACTAGAATCACTTCGGTTAAAAGTGGGATAACTTCTTTAACATAACTCCTATGATCTTGCTTCAACTTCAGGGTGATCTACACTGATTAGTGAGTACAAATCAAGCTTCGTACATCGTGATTCTTCTGGTTTTATTAGTATCAAGAATAAATTGCCAAATTTCCAAACATGGTAAACTGAATAACTTCAGTTAAAAGTGGGATTAACTTCTCATCCTAAGTCCAATGATATTGATTTCAACTTCAGGATGATTCTACACTGATTTATGAGTCCAAATCAAGATTCTTACATCTTTTTCATTTGCTGGTTTGATTAGAATCAAGAAGAAAATTGCCCAAATCTCCAAACAGGGAAACTAGAATCACTTCGGTTAAAAGTGGGATAACTTCTTTATCATAACTCCTATGATCTTGATTCAACTTCAGGGGTGATTCTAATTTGATTAATGAGTCCAAATCATATTTTTACATGGTTATTCATTCTGGTTTTATTCGTATCAAGAGGAAATTGCCAACTCTCCAAACAAGGCAAACTTGAATCACTTCGGTTAAAAGTGGGATAACTCCTTCATCATAACTCCAATGATATTGATTCAACTTCAGGATGATTCTACACTGATTTATGAGTCCAAATCTTTTTAGTACGTCTTGATTCATTCTGGTTTTATTTGTATCAAGAAGAAAATTACCAAATTTCCAAACCAGGGTTTAACTAGGATCACTTCGGTTAAAAGTGGGATAACTTTCTTCATTCAGAAGTCCAATGATATTGATTCAACATCAGGATGATTCTACACTGATTTATGAGTCGAAATAAAGATTCTTACATCTTGATTCATTCTGGTTTTATAAGAATCAAGAAGAAATTGCCAAATCTCCAAACAGCGGGTAACCTGGATTCACTTTGGTTAAAAGTGGGATAACTTCTTCATCTTAACTCCTATGATATTGATTTCAAACTCAGGGTGATTATCCACTGATATATGAGTCCAAAATAAAGCTTCTTTACATTTTGATTCATTATGGTTTGATTTAGAATCAAGAAGAAATTGCCAAATCTCCAAACAGGGTGAACTATAATCACTTCGGTTAAAAGTGGGATAACTTTCTTCATCATAACTCCTATGATATTGATTCAACTTCAGGGTGATTATCCACTGATTTATGAGTCCAAATCAATATTGTTACATCTTGATTCATTATGGTTTGATTAGAATCAAGAAGAAATTGCAAACTCTCCAAACAGGGCAAACTGAAATCACTTCGGTTAAAAGTGGGATAACTTCTTCATCATAGCTCCTATGATCTTGATTCAACTTCAGGGTGATTCTACACTGATTTATGAGTCCAAATCAAGCTTCTTACATCGTGATTCATTCTGGTTTAATTAGTATCAAGAAGAAATTGCCAAATCTCCAAACAGGGTAAAACTGGATTCACTTTGGTTAAAAGTGGGATAACTTCTTCATCATAACCTCCTATGATATTGATTCAACTTCAGGGTGATTCTACACTAATTTATGAGTCCAAATCAAGCTTCTTACATCGTGATTCATTCTGGTTTTATTAGTATAAAGAAGAAATTGCCAACATCTCCAAACAGGGTAAAACTGGATTCACTTCGGTTAAAAGTGGGATAACTTCTTCATCATAACTCCAATGATATTGATTAATTCTGGGTGATTATCCCACTGATTTATGAGTCCAAATCAAAGTTCTTACAATCTTGATTCATTCTGGTTTGATTAGAATCAAGAAGAAATTGCCAAACTCTCAACAAACAGGGGGCAAACTGGAATCACTTTGGTTTAAAGTGGGATAACTTCTTCATCATAAGTCCAATGATATTGATTCAACTTCCAGGATGATTCTGCATTAATTTATGAGTCCAAATCAAGCCTTCTTACATCGTGATTCATTCTAGTTTTATTAGTATCAAGTAGAAAATTGCCAAATCTCCCTATAGGGCAAACTGGAATCACTTCGGTTAAAAGTGGGATAACTTCTTCATCAGAAGTCCAATGAATTGATTCAACTTCAGATGATTCTACACTGATTTATGAGTCGAAATCAAGATTCATACATCTTGATTCATTCTGGTTTGATTAGAATCAAGAAGAAATTGCCTAATCTCCAAACAGAGTACCTGGATTCACTTCGGTTTAAAAGTGGGATAACTTCTTCATCTTAACTCCTATGATATTGATTCAAACTCATGGTTATTATCCACTGATATATGAGTCTAAATAAAGATTCTTACATTTTGATTTCGGTATGGTTTGATTAGAATCAAGAAGAAATTGCCAACTCTCCAAACAGGGTGAACTAGAATCACTTCGGTTAAAAGTGGGATAACTTCTTCATCATAAACTCCTATGATATTGATATCAACTTCAGGGTGATTATCCACTGATTTATTAGTCCAAATCAAGATGCTTACATCTTGATTCATTATGGTTTGATTAGAATCAAGAAGAAATTGCAAACTCTCCAAACAGGGACAAACTGGAATCCACTTCGGTCAAAAGTGAGATAACTTCTTCATCATAACTCCTATGATCTTGATTCAACTTCAGGGTGATTCTACACTTGATTTATGAGTCCAAATCCCAAGCTCTTACATCGTTATTCATTCTGGTTTTATTAGTATCAAGAAGAAATTGCCAAATCTCCAAACAGGGTAAACTGGATTCACTTCGGTTAAAAGTGGGATAACTTCTTCATCATAACTCCTATGATATTGATTCAACTTCAGGGTGATTCTACACTAATTTATGAGTCCAAATCAAGCTTCTTACATCGTGATTCATTCTGGTTTTATTAGTATCAAGAAGAAATTGTCAAATCTCCAAACAGGGTAAACTGGATTCACTTCGGTTAAAAGTGGGATACTTCTTCATCATAACTCCTATGATATTGATTCAAACTCAGGGTGATTATCCACTGATATATGAGTCCAAATAAAGCTTCTTACATTTTGATTAATTATGGTTTGATTAGAATCAAGAGGAAATTGCCAAACTCTCCAAACAGGGTGAACTAGAATCACTTCGGTTAAAAGTGGGATAACTTCTTCATCATAACTCCTATGATATTGATTCAACTTCAGGGTGAT
>CAJHQQ010006259.1:0-10650 GCA_905132885.1 Moricandia moricandioides | reverse complement strand
CACCATCCCTGGAATGACAATTTCTATGATTTCATTGTTGGTTTGCCTAGAACTAGGACTGGAAAGGATTCTATCTTTGTTGTTGTTTGATAGGTTCTCTAAGATGTGTGAGAATAGACAGATTATGGTGTGGTGAGTGATGTAGAAACAGAGTAATAGAATGATGTAAGAGAAAGAGAATCAGAGAGACAAGTGAGATTTAAAGAGACTGCAATGTAGAGTATTGGAGAATAAGAGAGATTTAGGAGGAGTATGAGATTATTGTGAGAGAGATTTCGTGTAAGAGAGTAAGTAACCAGAGAATAGAGAGATTAATGAGACAGGAGAATGGTGAAGAAGAAAGGGGAACTCCCCACTTTCAGCTTAATTTGTTTGGATTACAAGAGAGAGGCTAATATATAGCCCAACTACACAACAAACTAGCTAATAAACAATTACTTGTGTGTAGGGAATGGATAAACAATAATATTGTGGGGAAATTCAGAAGGGTCAGGCTGGCTGGGACAGGTTGGGCACGTCCAGAATGGTGAGAAAGTGACTGGAGGAAGAGGCACACACAGCTTGGTGTGATAGTGACAGGTCAGTCCTTCTTCTTATGACCCACTTGGCTCTCTTTCTTGTCTAAATCAGACCAGCTAGTTCCAATTGCATTCAAACTGAATTGCCTTGACTTCTGGAGCATTAGCCCGTCCATAATGTCTTCCCACTCATTCCTTGCCTTGCAAGTCAAGTCTGGTTAGGTTTTGGATGAATAGTAGACAGGTTCAAATCTTCTCACTTTGCTGTCCTAGTTTGAACCTTAATCCAGCTTGCTTCGTCTTCTCTATCTTTTATTATTCCAACACTCCCCCTCAAGCTTGACCATAGGAGATCCTTGGACAAGCTTGGAACCTTGAAGGAGCTCCCTCATTAAAAACCTTGGCCAGAAAACCCTCCTTAGGGATAAAACCAACCAAGGAAAAGAGTAGAGTTCTCCAAAGCCTAGGGATTGGCCAGTGAGCCTAAGGAACTTCAGATTTATCATGGTGGAGTCCTTAGGCTCTGGATCGTGGCCTAACTTGTGGTGCAACCGTGGACTCCATCACTTGCACACACCAACACCTTGGACTCTTCTTAGACCCCGGTTTGTGTCTCCCCTCTCTTCTGACTACTCGCCATCTTGATAGGTAAGGATGGACCGGTTCTTTGCTTCATTGAGTCTCAAGTAAGGTACCTGATACAATATCCCACAGGTGCATCAGTTCTCAAGGTAATGCACTAATCTCAATAACATTTTAATCATAAGAACAACAATGAATGTTTTGAGATGAGTTTAAGGTGCTTCCCTTCATCATTATGGTAGGGAGTGAACTCCACTTGAGTCCCCACTTGGTAAGACATCTCTCAGATCATAGGAAGCTCATTCACACTCCCCCTCAAGCTTGGAACCGAGAATAGGTGAAGGTCCAAGCTTGCAAGGTTGCAATGAGTTCATGATAGCTTCTTTGATCCGGCTGGTGAGGAATGATGCAAGAGTGAACTCCACTTCTTGCCAAGAGACAATGGACGACTTGGATCCTCAGAATTGCACACCAATACCCCTCCTCAAGCTTGATCCAGAGAGAATAGGTGAAGGACCAAGCTTGGAAGTGGGCAGTACTGAGCTTAAACCAGGAGCAACAACAGTTCCAACACCTGCGCTTAAGCCAACTGATCCACCTTTGATCTCTGCTCCATTGCCTTTGGACCACCGGTCTCCTCATGACTTAGTTGATGGTCTTCCTTGTGTGTCTCATGAACCAGGAGCTCAACACCCAAACAGGCTGCGCTTAATTCAACCGGTTCTACACACAAGCTATCTCTCCATGGTCAGGAATATACATCATGTGTAGGCTCTGAACTTCATGGGCAATGTCTTCTTCTTTTTCTTGGATTGGTGGTGGACAGAGAGCACCTCTTGTGTACCTGAAACATCACTCAAACTCCAGCAAGAATTAGACCACACAGTATGACCAGACCTTGATAACTCACCAAGTCTGATCCATCATGTTAAACAAGATGCAAAGGACTGAATCTAAACAACTCATTCAGTTCAAATCCAAGCAGCCAACTCTCTAAATGCACATGTATGATAACTCATCAATAACAAGGTATTTAGGCAAATTTTAATGACCATTTAAGCAACACTATGATTAAATGTCAAAAACAGAGACTAGATAACTCATCTAATCACCTTAACCAGTTTAAGAATGCATCACAGGACCAGGAACAACCTATGGATGCAAAACAAGACATAGAGCCAACATATAGATGCATTACATGACCAGGAAACTCTCCTAGACCTCTAGCAATGCCACAAGACTCAAACCAGGTTCTAGACAACTCGCCTAGACAATTCTGAACACAAACAATTTATCTAAAGCAATAACTAGTCATGACCATGCTAGCAAGCTTAGAAACAATTCAAAACAGAACCACACACACAGTTTTTGTATTATGGGACAGAAACTAGGTTCAACAACTCTAGCACTTGAACCTGTCCCAAGAACAAAACAATTCACAAATAATTAAACTAGGACATTAACTAGACATAACCATGCTAGTAAACTCCTAGAACAGATTATGGTGTGTGAGTGATGTAGAAACAGAGTATAGAATGATGTAAGAGAAAGAGAATCAGAGAGACAAGTGAGATTTAAAGAGACTGCAATGTAGAGTATTGGAGAATAAGAGAGATTTAGGAGGAGTATGAGATTATTGTGAGAGATTTCGTGTAAGAGAGTAAGTAACCAGAGAATAGAGAGATTAATGAGACAGGAGAATGGTGAAGAAGAAAGGGGAACTCCCCACTTTCAGCTTAATTTGTTTTGATTACAAGAGAGGCTAATATATAGCCCAACTACACAACAAACTAGCTAATAAACAATTACTTGTGTAGGGAATGGATAAACAATAATATTGTGGGGAAATCAGAAGGGGCAGGCTGGCTGGGACAGGTTGGGCACGTCCAGAATGGTGAGAAAGTGACTGGAGGAAGAGGCACACACAGCTTGGTGTGATAGTGACAGGTCAGTCCTTCTTCTTATGCACCACTTGCTCTCTTTCTTGTCTAAATCAGACCAGCTAGTTCCAATTGCATTCAAACTGAATTGCCTTGACTTCTGGAGCATTAGCCACGTCCATAATGTCTTCCCCACTCATTCCTTGCCTTGCAAGTCAAGTCTGGTTAGGTTTTGGATGAATAGTAGACAGGTTCAAATCTTCTCACTTTGCTGTCCTAGTTTGAACCTTAATCCAGCTTGCTTCGTCTTCTCTATCTTTTATTATTCCAACAGATGGCACATTTCATAGCATGTCATAAGACTGATGATGCATTACATGTAGCTAACTTGTTCTTTAAGGAGGTCGTACGTTTGCATGGCATGCCTAGAACCATAGTTTCTGATAGGGACACTAAGTTTCTTAGTTACTTTTGGCACTAAGCTATTGTTCTCTACTACATGTCATCCACAAACTGATGGGCAAACTGAGGTAGTTAATAGGACATTAGGAACACTCCTGCGTGCATTCATTAGAAAGAACTTAAGAACATGGGAAGAATACTTGCCACATTGTGAATTTGCATACAATCATGCTATGCATTCTGCTTCTAAGTACTCTCCATTTGAAATTGTTTATGGGTTCAATCCCACCTCTCCTTTGGATCTAATGCCTTTACCTGAGTGTGAAAGGACAAGTCTAGATGGCAAGAAGAAAGCCGAGTTGGTTCAACAGATTCATGAGAAGGCTAGACTAAACATTGAGCAGAAGACCAAGCTGTATGAGAAGCAAGCAAACAAGGGGAGACGTGTGAGAACTTTTGAAGTTGGTGACCAAGTTTGGTTGCACCTAAGGAAGGATAGGTTCCCCAACGAGAGGAAGTCCAAACTGATGCCAAGGGTTGATGGACCCTTTGAGATCATCCACAAGATCAATGACAATGCCTACAAGCTTGATCTCCAAGGTAAGTACGATGTATCAAATAGCTTCAATGTCACTGACTTGGCTCCTTTTGTTGTAGATGGACCTGATTTGAGGACAAATCCTTTTCAAGAGGGAGGGGATGATGTGATCATGGACCGGATCACTAAGGAGGACAATGAGGAGAGTTTAGATGAGCAACATGAAGCCACAATGCATCAACCATTTGATGAGGATGCTCTAACCATTCCTGAAGGTCCCATGACTCGTTCCAGAGTCAAGAAGCTTAAGGAGAATGTTGTTGGATTACTCACTTCACATCCACAACAAGAAGGTCTTGGACAAGGTTTGATCCGAGATGTCTTGATCACCATTCAAGCCATCTCTACACCAAACTGAGATAGTGTCTAGGCAGACATGGGGTGCGTGCTCTTTTCCTTGCTTTTGGTTTTGTCCCACGAGGTTTTCCAGGAGGAAGGTTTTTAACGAGGCCACAACTTGTCTACAAATCACCTAAGTACTATACTCGGTCCAAGCCTATTAGAAGTTGCATTTTATTTCATTATTAAGCTTATAAACTATAGTTTTCTTTCTTTCCTTTTTTGATTCCTTGTCGAAACCCTAGAGGCATGTCTCTGGTTTCTTATTTAAAGGGTTCTTTATACCCTATTGTACTCATCCAATCTTTTCTATACAAGTTTATTCATCTTTGCGGCTCTCTCTCTCTCTAAAAGAAGTGTGCCGAGTCTGGTGTGTCATATCCAGAGCCTAAGGGTGTTTAGTTTGGTGTGTAATATCCAAACCATTCATCTAGGAGTATCAAGAGATCAACCATCCCTCTTGTGTCACCATCCATTCCACACGCCTTGAAGGACTTGAGTCTTTTGATTCGTTCTTGCAAGGATTATCCATTCCCATCAACCAAAGAGCATCCTAGGGACGCATCATGGTTGCTTCTCTATCTTCTGATATGTTAGCCCTCAGCATGAGCAACTCCATCTCTTGGTAATACTCCTCCACTGATCTTGAACCTTGTGTAAGCTTCCTCAACCGGTGGTGTAAGTCTCTAAGGTAATGGCTTGGAACAAACCTCTTGCGCATGATTGACTTCATCTCTGTCCAAGTTTCAACCGGTTCCTCTCCATTCCTTCTACGAGTTGTGAGGTATTGATCCCACCAACTCAAAGCATAGTCATAGAACTCAGTGGCAGCAATTTGAATCTTCTTGTGGTTGGTGTATTGCTTGCACTGGAAGACTAGCTCAATCTTCTTCTCCCACTCAAGATAGGCATCCGGATCAGCCTTGCCATGGAATGGGGGTATTTTGATCTTCAAACCAGCAAGATCATCTCCTTGGTTCACTCTTCTCTCTTGGGCACGTCTAGGTCTTCTTGAGGATGAGCTGAGGTGATCATACTCGTCATCAGTCTCCTCATAACCATCATGCTCTTGGCGAGTGGTTTGGCGATTTGCTTGGTGTGCCGCTTGTGGTCTCTCTTCTCTCCTAGTCTCTTGGTTTGGTAAGTGACTAGTGGCTCTCCTTATGTCTTCTCTCAACTCTCTTCTGATGTCACTGAGGTTGGTCCTCATCATCTCGGTCATGGTTGCAATCATGTTTTGATTGAGTTGCTCGGTCATAGCTTCCATGAGGAGTTTGTTTCTCCTGACGAGTTCAGCCTCTTCCTCAGACTCGGACACCATTGTACCTGCTTAAAGACAAACAAGACAACCAGTAAAGAGTTCTAGGGAAGAAGACAAGCAAAAAGGAAAAGAAAAACAAGCAAAAAGGAAAAGCACACAATCGTACAATGCAAGACAAAGTGAAAAGGAAATCGACTAAGTAAAAAGGAAATCGATTCAAGCTAAATGGAAAAACTTCTAAACCTTTTCCTAAACTCTTCTAAGCTTTCCTAGCAACCTAACAAGCTTCTTTTACTCGTGTTATAGGTGATAAACAACTTAGACACAAGAACAAAGTGATCGACAAAGAAGATGCATGCGGCTAGGGTTACTCTCTCTCTAGGGTTTCCGAAAATTCAAATAAGGAAAGTTCTATAATTCTTGTCTAAAAACCTTATGCAACTCGAGCAGCCCTAGTTTAGATGAGTTCTACTGCTTAATCAAAAGACAAAGATGATTCACGGATTGAAACAAGAAAACACAACCGGAAACAAAAGATGCTACACGGATGCAATAATCAAAAGCAAACAAGAAATCAAACAAGAAACAAAAGCAAAGTGATGTGATCCTGGAAAGCACCAAAGAATGGAAGCATGAACCTGAACCTGAAGAGCTTGAGGATGCAACAGAACCACAAGAAGCCACATTGCACCAACAACTTGGTGTTGATGCTCTAGCCATTCCTGAAGGTCCCATGACTCGTTCCAGAGTCAAGAAGCTTAAAGAGAATGTTGTTGGATTACTCACTTCACATCCACAACAACAAAGTCTTGGACAAGGTCTGATCCGAGATGTCTTGATCACCATTCAAGCCATCTCTACATCAAGCTGAGTTAGTGTCTAGGCAAGACATGGGGTGTGTGCTCTTTTCCTTGCTTTTGGTTTTGTCCCACGAGGTTTTCCAGGAGGAAGGTTTTTAACGAGGCCACAACTTGTCTACACATCACCTAAGTGCTATTCTCGGTCCAAGACTATAGAAGTTTACATTTTATTTCATTCCATTTAAAAGCTTATGTTAAACTCTAGTTTCCTTTTTTGGTCTTTGTCGAAACCCTAGAGGATTTGTCTCTGGTTTCTTATTTAAAGGGTTCTCAACACCCTATTGTAATCATCGAATCTTTTCTATACAAGTTTATTCATCTTTGCGGCTCTCTCTCTCTCTAAAAGAAGTGTGCCGAGTCTGGTGTGTCATATCCAGAGCCTAAGGGTGCTTAGTTTGGTGTGTAATATCCAAACCATTCATCTAGGAGTATCAAGAGATCATCCATCCCTCTTGTGTCACCATCCATTCCACACGCCTTGAAGGACTTGAGTCTTTTGATTCGTTCTTGCAAGGATTATCCATTCCCATCAACCAAAGAGCATCCTAGGGACGCATCAAGTGGTATCAGAGCAACTTTGGTTGGGAAGTACTCGCTATCCTCTTTTGTTTTCTTGTTTTCTTTTGTTGTTTCAATCCGTGTTTCATCTTTATCTTTTGAATAAGCAGTAGAACTCATCTAAACTAGGGCTGCTCGTGATTGCATAAGAGTTTAGACAAGAATTATAGGACTTTCCTTTTTTGGTTTTTTCGAAAACCCTAGGGAGAGAAGAACCCTAGCCGCATGTATATTGACAAAGATAATAAACAAGAGGAAGGGAGGATCAGGAATCACTTGTGTAGTTGAAGATGATGAAGATCCGAGCTTACTTGAAATGCAAGCATGTCCGTACAACACTTGCATCACAAGTCACCCTAGCTAAACCTAACGTGTCTTCAGAGGCAAGGCAAGTTTAAACTTACCTTGGTCGACATCAGAAAGGAGAGGAGACCGTTGGAGATATTATGGGACAAGAAGAATGAATAAAATAAGCAAGGTCACATGTTCCATTTAAGCTCTCCATCCGTTGGAGACAAGTCACTTTCACTGCCTTGTGCAGACCATCCTCGAGCAGAACTCCATTGTTTATTCATTTGTGTACTTAGGCAAGTTAGTTTATTCATTTTCTCTGTATAGGCAACTTGCCTATTTAACCGTGTAACCTAAACTCATTTCAATCTAAGGAAACAAGTTTCCCTTCACTCTCTTTCTTAGTTTCGAGTATCTCTCTCTCTCTCTCGAGTTTACTTCCTTTCTCTCTGGTTCTTCACTCTGTTCTTCATTTTCTTACATGGTATCAGAGCTTAAACGCTCTTGAGCACCTAATCTCTTCCGCAAAGCTTCATTACTTCACTTGCTCTTTCACTTAATCGGTTTACTTTTTCAAAAATCTCTCACAAATCCTATTGTCCACCGGATAATAGCATTGTTCTTTCCGAGTTCTTTCTCTGGTTCTTGGTTGTTCTTACTCTCTTCTGTCCAACTTATCCCTTTCTAAGGCAGAAACCTGCTCACCATATTGTTACTTCTAAACCAAACACCCGGAACTTCTCTTTCTTTTGAGTACACCCTTTTACCCGCTGGACAAAAGCAAAGACAAGATGGAGCAACACAAGCCAGTGATGATTCCGGTTACTTTGAAAGGTGCAAACTACCTCATCTGGTCTAGATTGGCCAAGACAGCCCTTGGAGGAAGGGGTCTATGGGAGCATATCACCTCAGGAGAAGCCCCAAGACATATTACTCAACGGGAAGATGGCAAGGAGGTTGTAGTGGTAGATGAAAGCAAATGGGGTCAGGAGGACCTTATGGTGCTGTCTATCTTGCAAAGCTCACTTGACACACCTATCATGGAGGCATACTCACATTGTGAAACCGCGAAACAATTGTGGGACACTCTACTCAAAGTTTATGGCAACACTTCAAACCTAACCAGAATCTTTGAAGTGAAGCGAGCCATAAACAACTTGCAACAAGAGGAGATGGACTTCACCAAACATCTTGGGAAGTACAGTCAGCTATGGGCAGAGCTAGAAGTGTTGAGACCTAGCACAACGGACCTCAATGTCATTGAAGAAAGGCGTGAGCAAGACAAGATCTTTGGGTTGCTTCTCACTCTCAACCAGAACTTTAATGATGTAATCAAACACATCTTGAGGGCCAAGGAACTACCAAGTATGGATGATGTGTGTGCTCAGCTGCACAAGGAGCTAGGGTCAGAAGGTTTATTTGGGGGTAAAGGAGAACTATCCATGGCCAACAAGGTAGAGAAGGTAGAAACCGGCTCAGCTCACAAGGCATACTACAAACCAAATGAGAAAAGAGTGACTTGTGAGCATTGCAAAAGGCAAGGACACTCTAAATCCAACTGCTGGATGCTTCACCCTCATCTTAGACCACCCAAACACACCTCAGCAGCTAGAGCCCATGAAGCACGAGGTCAGGAGGCACACCAACACCATGGACCTGCACGCATGGGAGAGGATGGACGTGCTATGGTCTCCACAACTCATGTCATGGGTTCAACCTCTCAAGCAACGTCTCAACCACCTTCTGGTGACACTCTTATCACCAAGTCAGACATTGAAGCCCTCATAAAGGCTCTCAATGCAAACTCTGGTAACATAAATAGTAATGCTTTAAATTCTGTCCAAAATACTTTAGACACTACTAGACCTTTGATCATTGATTCAGGAGCATCTCATCACATGATTAGAGATGCTAAGTTAATTAATGATATCAAACCGGCCTTAGGTAGTGTTGTCATTGCAAATGGGGATAAGGTTCCCATTGAGGGCATAGGAAATCTGAATCTGTTTGATAAGGAGTCTCAAGCTTTTTACATGCCTCAGTTTACATCTAACCTTTTATCTGTTAAGAGAGCCACTAATGACCTCAATTGCAATGTTATTTTTAGTCCTAATGAGGTTTGCTTTCAGGATATTAAAACTAGCAAGATGCTGGGCAAAGGTGTAAGCAAAGGAGAGCTCTATTTACTTGAAGACACCAAGCTTAGATCACATTTAAATACTGCTTTGAATTCTGCTTCTGCGTTTAATTCTTCCTCTTCTACTTTAGCTAGTGATGTTTTATGGCATGCTAGATTAGGTCATCCTCACTCTCGTGCCTTAGGATTGATGTTACCTAATCTCTCTCTTAAAAATGAAAGTTGTGAGGCATGTATTCTTGGTAAACATTGCAAGTCGGTTTTTCCTCAATCTATGAGAAGTGTTTTGATTTAGTGCATTCTGATGTGTGGACTGCACCATGTGTGTCTAGAGAAAACCACAAGTACTGATGTGATCATGGAAAGCACCAAAGAATGGAAGCATGAACCTGAACCTGAGGAGCTTGAGGAGGCAACATTTAAGAGTGCATTTGATGTGATCATGGACCGGATCACTAAGGAGAACAAGGAGAGTCTAGATGAGCCACATGAAGCCACATTGCATCAACAACTTGGTGATGATGCTCTAGCCATTCCTAAAGGTCCCATGACTCGTTCCAGAGTCAAAAAGCTTAAGGAGAATGTTGTTGGATTACTCACTTCACATCCACAACAACAAAGTCTTGGACAAGGTCTGATCCGAGATGTCTTGATCACCATTCAAGCCATCTCTACATCAAGCTGAGTTAGTGTCTAGGCAAGACATGGGGTGTGTGCTCTTTTCCTTGCTTTTGGTTTTGTCCCACGAGGTTTTCCAGGAGGGAGGTTTTTAACGAGGCCACAACTTGTCTACACATCACCTAAGTCCTATCTCGGTCCAAGACTACATGAAGTTCCATTTTTATTTCATTCTAAACTTATGTTAAACTTAGACTATAGTTTTATTTCTTTCCTTTTTTGGTTCATTGTCGAAACCCTAGAGGCATGTCTCTGGTTTCTTATTTAAAGAGGTCTCAACACCCTCTTGTAATCATCCAGTCTTTTATTAACAAGTTACATTCATTCTTGTCGGCTCTCTCTCTCTAGAAGGTGTCGAGTTCTGGTGTGTAATATCCAGAGACCTAAGGGTGTCTAATTTGGTGTGTCATATCCAAGTTATTCATCTAGGAGTATCAAGAGATCATCCATCCCTCTTGTGTCACCATTCAATCCACACGCCTTGAAGGACTTGAGTCTCTGATTCGTTCTTGCAAGGATCTATCCATTCCCATCAACCAAAGAGCA
>CAJHQQ010006258.1:0-10653 GCA_905132885.1 Moricandia moricandioides | reverse complement strand
GAACTGCAGTATCAGATGGCTTTTGACACAGCCAGTGAAGAAAATTTCATCGCTAGGAGCCTGAAGAAGCTACAAGATTGATTGAAAATCTGGCATCTAGCAGCAGTACCAAGAACACAGATTTTGAGAGGAAGAAATCAACTCCAACAATAAGCAAGGATCAGATTAAAGAGGTAAAAGCAAAGTTGGATAGTGTCCATAAATTTTTCAGAAAACAAGTTACTTTTGCAGAGGTAGAAGCGAGAGAGTCTGGAGACGATGAAGGAGAAGATGTGAACTGCATTAATGAGAATGATTTCCAGAGACAAGGGAATCCAGGTTCAGAAGGAAGTCCTATGATACTGGTCAAATGAGTAATTATAATCAGAATTCACAGCGAAGACCCTCCAACAACGACATGACATATGGATCTTCCTACTACCAAAATCCTCCTCCAGAAACTCAGGGAAGCAAGATTGAAGCAATGGTTGATAGAGTCTTAGAGGGACAGCAGAAGATGACTGTGGATTTCAACGAAAAGATAGATGATATATACCTCAACCTCAACACCAAGTTCGAAAACCTCAGCACCCATGTGAAGAAGTTGGAGAATCAAGTGATGCACACAAGTGCGACCATTAGGAGACATGAGAGCCTGATTAAGGACAAGATGGAGATTGGGCAAAGGCACCACGCCAGTGCAATTATTGATGAGGATTTCTGGCAGGAAGTGAAACCCAAAGACAACAACTTTCATGTGGAAAATTCTATATCACTCGGCAATTACCATCCGCATCGATCGACGTAGGACAACGAGCATCAAACGACGGTGAAACCTATATTATCGATAGCCTCATGCTAATCAACTAACATCGATCGAGACCATGCTCACGATCTCGATCGACATAGAGACAAAGTAATCGATCGACACTCCATGCTTGGCATCGATCGACAACCTGGAAACCCAGTCTGTTTGCCCAACCTCAACGGAAGTCTGTTTGTGTGTCCCACAACAACAATTTCAGAATATAACACAGACACGTTACAGATCTTGATAGAGAAGACGAAGGACACTCAAGGAAGAGGCAAAAGATCCCAAAACATCTACGCAGAGAAGCCAATGAAAAGGAGATGAATGGCTTTGCCAAAAGAGTTTTTAAAATTCCTTTAGATATATCTTTTGATGAAGCTTATTATACTTACAGATTGTGGATGTTTTTCAGGGAAACATATGATGACATAGAAACCATGTTCAATCACCTCAGAGAGAAGATGAAGCAGAGAACCTGTTTGAAAAAGAAAAGTGATCCTGGGAAGTTTGTGATTCCATGGTTCATCAAAGGAACAAATACCCTAACTCCCTCTGCGACACTGGATCTTCAATTAGCATTATGCCAAACTCTATGGCAGAGGAGCTGAACCTAAGAGTGGAACCCTCCAATGATTCGTTCACATTTGTAGACTGCTCAAGAGTGAACTCATGAGGGATGGTAAAGGATGTTTAAGTGCAGATTAACAACACCTTAGTCCCAGTAGACTTTCATGTGATGGACATCAGGATAGATTGGAACTCTTCGCTACTACTTGGGAGAGTATTCATGGCTACTATGGTTGCCATATGCGACATGCAGTTAAACAGTTTGTATTTATCTCTAATTAATAAAAATATCTTTTATGAACCTGTTAAAAATAAGAACAAGGCTACCCTGATCGAATTGTGTAATGATGCAGAGTTTGTGGCCACATGTTTCTGCGATTACGAGTGTAATGAGGAATCGGTAGATAGAGCATCGATCGACAACAAACCCTTTGGATCGATCGACAGTCTTTCACATCAGCATTCGATCGATAATCACCCTTCAACATCGATCGACACCCTTACCCCATAACCGATCCACATCCACCATGCTGATTACGATCACAACCCAGCCTACCTCGAATACAATGAAAACTACAGAGAAGAAGAGCTGATTGAGTATCGAGGGCTTACTATGGAAGAGGCTGGAGTTGTTCATGTTTCCCATGAATCGGGGAAATCGACATCGATCGACGGCAGCCCTACGCCATCGATCGATACCAAGCACAAAGCAGAAACCAAACATGATTTAGCAGAAGAACACGACAGAGAAGCTTGTTATCTACAACCAGATGAGTTCGGTATTATGAGAGATCCACACGGTCACGCAAGAGCTATGGATGGCAGAATTCTAAACGTCACGAAGGAGGATGTAGCAGATATACTTGCAATAGCCAATGGAGCTAGAAAGCTTTTTGGGCACCGGTCTGATCACCAAGCATCGATTGACAGTAACTGGAAACCATCGATCGACACCAATCGGGCATACCAAGGATACGGTGAACCTGGCTGGATAATGAACGCGAGAGTAGAAACAAAAGCTTGTTATCTCAGACCTGATGAGTTTGGAATTTTCAGGGATGTAGAAGGACGTGCACGAGGTCTTTATGGGAGAATTCTAACTCTACCGAAGAAAGATGTAGCGAACGCCCTTGTCGTGGCTGGACGATCAGGAAAATTCTTTGGACGCCCTTGTCATGGCTACATCCGTGAAAGTCTCAGCCCATGTGTGGTACCGGTCCTACTAGTACCCAAGAAGGACGCAACGTGGCGAATGTGTGTAGACTGTCGTGCCATCAACAACATAACCATCAAATATCGGTACCCTATACCTAGGTTAGATGACATGTTGGATGAACTAAGTGGGTCTACTGTGTTTTCTAAGATTGATCTCAGGAGTGGATACCACCAAGTTCGCATGAAGGAAGGAGACGAGTGGAAAACTACCTTCAAAACCAAACAAGGATTGTATGAGTGGCTAGTAATGCCCTTTGGCCTCACCAACGCCCCAAGTACCTTCATGCGGCTCATGAACCAGGTTCTAAGACCCTACATCAGTAAGTTTGTGGTCGTATACTTTGATGACATACTGATTTATAGCCATAGCTTAACCGAACATGTTGGTCATTTAGAGCAAGTGTTGAAAGCCCTGAGGAGTGAAGGACTATATGCCAACCTTAAGAAATGTGTGTTTGCACTGACCAAGTGGTGTTTTTAGGCTTTGTTGTGAGTTCACATGGACTGAAGGTCGACGAAGAGAAGATCAAGGCGATCCATGGACTGGCCAGCTTCTACCAACGTTTTGTCAAGGATTTTAGTACCATTGCTGCCCCAATGACTACAATGATCAAGAAGAATGTATCCTTTACCTGGGGTCCAGCTCAGGAAGAGTCCCTTAATAAGCTTAAACATAGCTTGACTCATGCACCAGTCCTTACTCTGCCTAACTTTGATAAAACTTTTGAGATTGAGTGTGATGACTCAGGTTCAGGCATAGGAGCTGTACTCATGCATGGAGGCCGACCAGTGGCCTATTTTAGTGAGAAATAGAGTGGATCTGCCCTCAATTACCCGACCTATGATATAGAGCTATATGCTCTAGTAAGATCACTGGAAACTTGGCAACATTATCTTTTGTCTAAAGAGTTTGTTATCCATAGAGATCATGAGAAGCTTAAGCACCTAAGAGGACATACCACACTCAAGAGGAGACACGCCAAGTGGTTGGATTTTGTGGAGACCTTCCCTTATGTGATTAAGTACAAGAAAGGCAAAGAGAATGTTGTGGCCGATGCTTTGTTTAGGCGATACACCCTCATCACAACCATGGAGGCTAAGATCATGGGGTTTGAATTTACTAAAAATTCTTATGGCACTGACCTTGATTTTCAAGAAGTTTTCAGGAACACCACACAAGGAGCATCCGGCCCTTATTACCAGCAAGAAGGGTTCCTGTTCAAAGACAAGAGGTTATGCATTCCCAAGGGATCTATGAGGGAGTTGCTGGTTCGGGAGGCCCATGGTGGCGGCCTCATGGGGCACTTTGGTCGGGATAAAACCCTTAGTGTACTCACCGACCACTTCTTTTGGCCGAACATGAAACGGGATGTTGAGGCCTTATGACCCAAGTGCACCATCTGTCTCCAGACCAAGTTCAGGTCACATCCTTATGGTTTACATATGCCATTACATATCCCTAACCATCCCTAGATCAATATTTCTATGGACTTTGTGATGGGGTTACCCAAGATAAACCACAAAGACTCCATTTTTGTAGTGGTGGACAGGTTCTTCAAGATGACCCATTTCATAGCATGCAACAAAACCAATGATGCTACTCAGACAGCCGACCTGTTTTTCAAGGAGGTATCCCGTCTACATGGTGTTCCTAGGACCATTGTGTCAGACCTAGACTCCAAGTTCCTTAGCCATTTCTGGAGGACACTGTCGGGTGAGATAGGCACCAAGCTGATGTTCTCAACCACCTGCCACCCACAAACCGATGGTAAAACAGAGGTAGTGAACCGTACACTCTCTCAACTACTGAGGGCTACGGTCGGTAAGAACTTAAGAAATTGGTTATCTTGTCTACCCTTCATTGAGTTTGCCTATAACCATGCGAGACACTCTGCTACTAACCTTTCCCCTTTTGAAGGTATCTCTGGTTTGCAGCCTGAGATCCCCATGGACCTTATCGACCTACCTAGCCCTATGTACCGCAGCCGAGATGGTGCAGTCAAGGCCGAGTTTGTTCGGAACATGCATCAAAAGGTCAAGGAGACACTCGAAGCCAAGGCCGGCCAAGGTCAAGGCCCAACTTGACAGGAACAAGAAAGAGGTGTTGTTCAAGCCAGGCGACCTGGTCTGGTTACACATGAGGCCGGAGAGGTTCCCCGAAGAAAGAAAGTCCAAACTGTCCCCACGTGGGACTGGCCCATTCCGGGTCCTTGAAAAGATCAATGACAATGCTTACAAGCTTGAGCTTCCAGGTGATTTTAAGATTTCCCCTTTGTTCAATGTATCTGATTTGTCTCCCTTCCTTGCAGATGATGGCGTTCTGAGGCCAGAACCTTTCCAAGGGGAAGGGAATGATGCGGCCATCCAAGTAGAGGTTCCTATGCATCAGACACAGTCCAACCACCCAGAACGGAGCTAAGGTTATCAGAGCTGGATTCTCCAAGGCTGTCCAAGAGATTCTAGACCAAGAAGGGCAAGACCAAGTACTGGTTGAAGAAATGGTCCAACTGAAGATCCGTGGTCCAGTAGAGGTTCAAGACCAAGCTGGAACAATCCAATTCCAATCACTCGTCCGGAACCGGGCAGTCTAATCATTTCCATTTGCAACCTCGTCCAAGACCCAACCTTAACTCAATCAGTCTCTGAGTAATCCCATTAGACCACAAAGGTAAGCAGGTAAGATTTCATTTTGATTTCTAACCGGTTTATTGTTTTTGGTTTGTGGTTTTAAGTTTGTGTTGCAATTTCAATTTTTAAGAACTTATGGGAAAATTGTCAAGTCATTTTTATTTATTTCGAGTCCAATAATTTAAGGCAATTTTTAGCCTTGTTTATAGTCTAAGGAGTCGGCCCTTTATTGTTAGGCCTTTATGCATTGAACTTCATGTTGTTTTGCTTCAAGACCCCTATAAGTGCAAACCACATCGGGTCCTCTATAAACCCCCTATAAGTGGTCTTGTATTTTTTTCCCTTATGAAATATATGAGTCAGTTTGCCCTAGAAAAGAAACCCTAATCTCTCTCTAGCTATGCGTGTGAAGCAAGCCTAGAAGGAAGCCGAATCTTATCAAGTTTTCATCACCAAACTTGTGGCGATTCTTCATCCTATTCCATCCATCGATTCTGTTTGGGAGAGATACATATCCAACAAACCGAATCCCATCCTCACTTCGTCTTCCATCCACCGTTTGAGAGAGACACACGTCCAGCAATAAGGATCCATCGATCCACATCTATATCCTTTTGTTTTGAATTGTTTTCATATTGCATCTCATCTAGAATATCACTTGCATCCTAAATCAAAAACCCATAAAAATCGTTTATCTTTGTTTACTTTCATTCATCATCTAGTTTACTTTCAGTTCATCTTTTATAGCATAAAAACTTATAAAAAGATCACTTGTTTCTCAGGTACAAATTTCACCATCGGTTCATCCCACCTGCATCACCCTACCTTGGTCCATCCGGAAGCCCTACATCCGGAACTCTCCAAAAACCATCGACCCATCTCTGTGATCTGAACCTCGGGCTGTAACATTTTAAGAGCTACTCTTTTGTTGATCCTCCTGAGACACAACTTGTCTCTACACAACAAGCTCTTAGAAGAAAAGATGTGGCTTCTTAAAGGAAAGGAGCCTTGCTGCTCCAACTTTCCAAAGATCCAACCTTTCTCACTTTTCTTCACCCTCCTCCTTTCTCTAGATGTTCTCTCTTTAGATCTGAATTTTCTTTCTCTCTTTCTTCTGGATCTGAGAATATCTCTCTTGAAATCTCATTGATCTCCAAAGCTTCAGTCGTTCCTAGAATATCCTCATAAACCATGAGTTTTGCCTTCCATAAAACACAAAGCTTCTACTTCTCTTCTTGAAAAAAAAATTATTCTTGGCTTGAGGAACCATGAAACACAGAACCTAAGCTCTGATACCACTTTGTTATGATTCAGAGGCTTAAAGACGTCACTTTGTCTCAGCATGAACCCACAGCAAACCAAGAGAGAAGTTGCTTGAAGTCCAAAACCAAAATACTGTAAAGTTCAGAGTTGTAGAAAACGAAGTATAGAGAGTTTTAAGGAGAGATTAGAGAGAAGGGGAAGATGGAGCACACACAAGATTTAAGGAGTTCGCGCCCATTAACGAGTGTCACTACATCTCCCCGAGACTACAGCTACAAGTGATTCAATCTTGTTTACACTCATGAACGCACTCTTTTGTATAACTCTCTATATATCTCTACCATCTAACTAGCCTTAGTGTGATTGCTCCAACACTCTCACGTCCATAATGCAGCTTATATAGAGGAGACATCCTCCAACCTAGCTCACAAGAAAACAAACAACAAAGACTTCTCATGTGGTCCCAGAAGCAGCATCTAACCATAGTCAAGTCATCTTTAACTACAGTTCTTCTTTGCTTGACCCATTTGAAGACTTGTAAACTTGCACATAAAGTTCTCAACTCCATACTTACAACATGTAATGATAAAGGCCGTTATCTAAAGAAAGGGTGAGTTCCCAAGTTTTCGAAAAAAAAAAATCTCTTTGGTTTAGTCTTTGTTTCATTTACTTGAGGAAAAGAAAAGATTCAAGTCTGGAGAATTTGATGAGTGTCATCTTTATCTGTTTTTATCATCTGTTGTTAGTCTTTTTTATGTTCAAAGATTGCATTTAGGTATCATTAGGATTTGTATATGTACATTTTCCATACATAGGGGCTGGAGTGCACAGTCAAGAGTTTTAGGCGACATATGCACAAAATAGAAACATTGGGGCCAAAGTCCAACACTATAAAAAGATCAGGGGCCAAATGTGAAAAGATGCAATAGTTTGATCTTGAGCTTTCGAAAAAGCTGAGATTGATGAAGATGGAAACTTTTGACCAAAAAAAGAAGATGAAGATGGAAACCAGGAGCGGTCAACTCAATGGCCTCGATCCAGCCTTCGATCTGTGGGCTCACACTGAGCGTTTGAGAGGGGATGGTTTGATCGATGTGATATTATCGATCCATTCTCTATGCCTCCCTCTTGTGAGGACTCGGGTACTTGAATGGAGCAGACGATTCCGGTGCAGAGAGACGAGACAATGGGGAGACACGGCGGGCGGAGGCCAGATTTGTAGAAGCCGGAAAACCGAATCAATACAAACGATATAAATAAAACGATGTTAAGGAAATATTTGATTCAAAAGACGAGACAAAAACCGAATAGAATTATACCATGGAGTCGAGACGAATCTCTTTCCTTAACTCTTAATATTCGCTCCGTAGTGAGACGGACTTGTACGAATTAGAGCCCAGGATACAACCATGATAGACGATTCACGCTTCACCCATGAACGTCCCTAACGAACTATAAATCTACGAAACACTCTCTACTAATGGACTTACGCTTAGGGATTTTGATTGCTGGTTTCGTTGTTGTGAAACGTTAAAAAATGAAGAAGAGGAGTCGGGTTTATTTAAAGAGAACGAAGAGAGCCACTTCCCGCAACAGTTGCTGCACGTGGGCGAAAATCTCGCGGAGATCGAGGGAAGTTGAGTTGCGAGACTTATTCCCCAAGAATCTCTGATTTTTTTTTCTCGTTTAAATTCCTGAGAGGATAAACTGCATGACGTTTTTTTATTTTGTAGACAAATTACTTGTCGTTTTAAAACGAAATGCATGTTGTTTTTGGGTATAAAATGGGCCAAAAACGTTAAGCTTAATTGGGCCCAAAAATAACATCTTGTAGTGGCCCTGGGGCAACATTTACCCAAGCCCAAGCCCAAGCCCAAGCCCACGCCGAGCCGAGCTGGCCGTCCAGCGGCGGCGGCGGCGCGCGTGGTGTGTCTCCTCTCTCTCATAAGCCTTTGAACCAAGACAAGGGTGGGAACATATATATATTGCCCATTTTTCTCCTTTTTAGTCAATGTGGGACTTTGCATTTTTTTTTTTAACCTTTGGGCTAGGCCCATTTCTTTTCACATTTTGCCATCATATTTGGCCCAACAATCCCCCACATGAATAGAAATGACTCTAAACATATGCAGACTAAATGCAGACTCGATAGACTCTAAATACTATACTTATTTTAATCCTGACTAGACTAGACAGACTTATCGAGAGTGTTTGCGAAAAAGTCATTGTGTTTAAGTTGGTGACATTTTTAAGCATTGAACCACTCATAGTTAATATATGTCGAGTTTACTTTACCAGAAGGTGAACATGATGTCTTGAACCAACCGGTGTTTTATGTAGACCGAGACAACATGCATAACGCAGTTTCATTTTCTCGTAGAACTTAGTTCTCTATTGTGTTCATTGTGGCCTTGAACTATTCGTGGTTTTCATGAGTGAACTTAGAAAATATAGCCTTGCATTCATTCTCCTAGAAACGACCTTATTTCACACTCATTAGGTGATTGACCATGAAAAGTATTGTGTAATACTTCGCTTTAGAAGCTATGGAATCATTAAAACTCTATGCTTATCCTTCTCACATTAGCACTTTTATCATCTTAGGAGTTTGGTAGAGATCATAGTCTCAAAGTGCTTTTGGTAGATTCTGTTTGATTTTGTTTTCCCTTTGAACCTACATCTTGGGATCTCCAGTCATGATAGGTAGGGTTGCAATCAAGCTTCCTCATTCGTTATAGGCTTTAAACCCATTCCTTTTGATGATTTAGCAACAATATCTCGTGGCAAACCTTTAGTAAATGGATCCGCTAGGTTATCAACCGATTTGATATAATCTATTGTGATTACACCATTTGAGATAAGTTGTCTAATGGTCTTATGTCGTCTTCTGATGTGACGAGATTTACCATTGTAGAGATTATTCTGAGCCCGAGCTATAGCTTATTGACTATCACAATGTATTCGTATAGCTGGTACATGTTTCTCCCACATGGGAATATCTTCCAAAAAAATTTCTAAGCCATTCAGCTTCTTTTGCTGCTTTGTCTAAGGCTATAAACTCAGATTCCATGGTGGATCTGGCTAACACTATTTGTTTGGTAGATTTCCATGATATTGCTGCTCCTCCTAGTGTAAAGACGTATCCACTTGTGGATTTTGAGTTTTTAGAATCTGATATCCAGTTAGCGTCACTGTATCCTTCTAAAATTGCTGGTTCTTTACCATAGTGAAGCCCAAAATCTTTGGTGTAGCGCAAGTAATTAAGTACTCTCGTTATACCTTTCCAGTGTGTATGACCTGGATTACTTGTATATCGACTAAGTACGTTTATTGTATGTGCTAGATCTGGTCTAGTACAATTGGTCAAGTACATGAGACTTTCAATCACTCGTGAATACTCGTTTTGTGAAACCGCTTCACCTGAATTCTTTGTCAAGTGCATTTGGGGATCTAACGGAGTTTTTACCGTACTATTAGAGTAGTTTTTAAATCTCTCTATTATTGTTTGAGCATAATGAGATTGGGTTAAGATAATTGCATTTGAATTTCTTGTAATTTTCACCCCGAGAATAAAATCTGCTAATCTCATATCTTTCATCTCAAATTTTCCTTTGAGCATGTTTTTTGTGTGATTGATAATATCTTTATTGCTTCCAATAATGGGCATATCATCTACATATAAACGTAGCAAAACATACGCATTTTGGTAGTTTTGTAGTATATGCATTTATCACATTCGTTAATTTTGAAACCATTTGACATCATTACATTATCAAATTTTGCATGCCATTGTTTAGGAGCTTGTTTAAGCCCATAAAGTGACTTTACAAGTCGACATACTTTGTTTTCCTGTCCAGGAATAACAAAGCCTTTAGGTTGTTTCATGTAAATTTCCTCTTCTAGATCACCGTTTAGGAAAGCGGTTTTTTACATTCATTTGATGGATTTCTAGGTCTCTTAAAGCTGTGATTGCTATCATCAGCCTTATTGAGGTTATTCTCGTTACTGGAGAATAAGTGTCAAAATAGTCAAGGCCTTCTTTTTGTCGAAATCCTTGAACTACAAGCCTTACTTTGTGTAAACCAGGTGTTCCATCAGGGTTTAGCTTTTGTTTCATTATCCATCTATTCTTTAATGCTTTGCAGCCTTGTTGTAAATCTATTATATACCATGTATAATTTTGCATGAGT
>CAJHQQ010006257.1:0-10658 GCA_905132885.1 Moricandia moricandioides | reverse complement strand
TTAACCCATTTAGTTCCTGATATATTGAAACAAAGCAAGTTAGCACATGAAAGTTTATCAAAGAGTAATAATCTTATTCCAAATTGGTTTTTGCTCGGTTTTGGCTTGTGTGCTGCTTCTGGTGGTGCTTCTTTGATGAGGATGAAGCTAGTGACGTCTTGGTGCTTATCCTGATCCAAATCAGGTGGCTTGAACCGCTTGTCTTCCACATGCTTGTTCTTCCTTCTTGTATGCTTCCAAGCTTCATCATAATCTGCACATGGCTCTTTTGACAAAAACAAGTGCATCATATCTGTGTAATTGATAAAAGAACTCTTGAAAACATGATCACTTACCTTAGCATGCTCACCTGGTCGCCATACATAGGATTGAGATGTTTTAAACTTAGAAAAGTTCAAAGATAGCCAATACAGGATCACCCGATTTGTAAAACCCATAACTCTTTCATATGAGAAGGTTTTGACTTGATTCCAATTCGACGTGAGGCCCTGATGAGTTAAGTTTCCATGGCAGTCGAGTTTGATGGTTAACTCCTTGTGGTTGTTGAGATATGATCCTCGGACTGTCCCTATGTCAAGGCTGGCGGCTAGACAGTTTTCAAGGTTTGATTGTTGCTTCATCAACTTAACCAACAACCCATTCTTGATACTCTGATCATTATCATAGCTTCTCTTTTCCAAAATGGTAGATCTCAAAACAGTTTGACCTGTACTCACAGCAAGCAAATCAGGTTTCATGTTTTTCTTTGAGTTTAGATAGTTACCCCGGGTTGGTTTCTTTGGAGATTGTTGTAGACTAAGTTCTTCTGGTGGTTTCTCTTTGATTTGAGAAGGAAACATGAGTTCTTCTCCTGCTTCAGTAATCACTTCACCATTGACTCTAGTGACTCCTTCATCTCCAATTACATTTTGATAATCTTTGCATTGGTACTGAAGTTGCTGCATATCTGGTGGCTTCCATATCTTGATATGGTCAAGATACAAGTCCTTTTGATCAACTTCAAACTTCTTATGACCCCAACTTGTTCTAGCATGAACAGAGCACTCTCCAAAGGTGATAATCTTGTGGAAACATTCTCTAGGTCTCCACGAGTAGGTCTGTAACCTTCCAGCACAATCAGACATAAGTTCCTCTTGGGAAAGATCCAAACCGGCATGTTTTGCAAAGCTAGCAATATCTTGATGATCAGAAGGCCATTCTCTGTGTTGTCTGGTTTGTTGGATCCGTGACTGATTTGGCTTCATTCTCCAGTTGGTTTCATAGTGAAACTCTTGCTGAGCTGAGACGTGCAACCCCTTATCTTCAAAGGATGAGAAATCTACAAAATCCAGTGTTGGTGCAGCTGAACTCTTCTTAACCTGTTTGATCTTGTTCTTCTGATCCAAGACCTCTCCTCCAGGCTCAAATACAACATGTCTCATGTCCAAGTCGTGTCTTGATAGTTCCACTTCTCCTTTCTTGTACCAAACAAAAGGAGTGAACAGAAAAGTACCTAAGAAGGTCCTTTGGAAATCACATGGATCAAAGACAACTAGTTGATTCATTCTATGAGCTCTCTGAGGTTCCTTGGGTGTCTCCTCTGCTACCATGTGTTGTGTTAAAGGGACCATGACGTTCTGAACAGGCTTCTCTTCTTTATGAAAGACAAGTGAGGTTACTTTGTCTTGATCTTCTTGGATAGGCGCAACTGGTGCTGGTTCTTGATGTTGTGTTTCACTGGATGGACGTGTTGTGTTGGTCCGTTTGATTTGCTTCTCCACACCCATCATTACTTGTAACAATGCCTCCTTAACCTCTTCACTGAATAAACAGAATTGTTTATCTTCTTTAGATGGCTTAGAGACTGGTTCCTTTCCATCAAGGCTTTCAATCTTCTTCTCCCACTCAGCTTTTCCATGGAATGGGGGTATCTTGATCTTCAAACCAGCAAGCTCATCTCCCTGGTTCATCCTTCTCTGTTGGACACGCCTATGTCTTCTTGAGGGTGAACTGAGGTGCCTAAACTCATTGTCAGTCTCCATATAACCTTCATGCTCTTGGCGAGTTGCATGAGGTCTCTCCTCTCTCCTCTCTCTTTCTCTCCTAGTCTCTCGGTTTGGTAAGTGACTAGTGGCTCTCCTAATGTCTTCTCTAAGCTCTCTCCTGAGGTCATTGAGGTTGGTCCTCATCAGCTCGGTCATGGTTGCCACCATGTTTTGATTGAGTTGAGCCGACATAGCCTCCATGAGAAGTTGACGAGTTAAGCTTCTTCTTCAGACTTGGCTTCCATGCTTCCTGCACGCAAAGGTAACCAAAATAACCAGTAAAAGGTTTCTAGGGAACAAGACAAGCAAAAAGGAAAAAGAAAACAAGCAAAAAGGAAAAGCAAACAAGCTTACAATGCAAGACAAAAGTGAAAAGGAAATCGGCTAGCAAAAAGGAAATCGATTTCAAGCAAAAAGGAAATGGTCAAGCACAATGGAAAAACTTCTCAAACCTTTTCCTAAACTCTTCTAAGGATTCTAGCACCCTAATAGTCTTCTTATGCTCGTGTTCAAGATGTTAAACAACCTAGACTAATGCACAAAGTGATCGGCAAGAAAGGGTATGCGGCTAGGGTTCTTCTCACTCTAGGGTTTTCGAAAAATCCAAAAAAGGAAAGTTCTATGATTCTTGTCTAAAACCTTATGCAGTCACGAGCAGCCTCTAAACAAAATAGTCTAATGCTTTTTCAAGATGTTAAAGATGAATCTCGGATGAAACAATCAAACAAGATAACAAGAAAACGAACAAGAACAAAAGCAAAGAGAGAACGAGTACTTCCCAACCAAAGTTGCTCTGATACCACCTGATGCGTCCCTAGGATGCTCTTTGGTTGATGGGAATGGATAGATCCTTGCAAGAACGAATCAGAGACTCAAGTCCTTCAAGGCGTGTGGATTGAATGGTGACACAAGAGGGATGGATGATCTCTTGATACTCCTAGATGAATAACTTGGATATGACACACCAAATTAGACACCCTTAGGTCTCTGGATATTACACACCAGAACTCGACACCTTCTAGAGAGAGAGAGAGCCGACAAGAATGAATGTAACTTGTTTAATAAAAGACTGGATGATTACAAGAGGGTGTAGAGAACCCTTTAAATAGGAAACCAGAGAACATACTCTCTAGGGTTTCGACCATAAACCAAAAAAGGAAAGAAAGAAAACTATAGTCTAAGTTTAACATAAGTTTAGAATGAAATAAAAATGGAACTTCATGTAGTCTTGGACCGAGAATAACACTTAGGTGATTTGTAGACAAGTTGTGGCCTCGTTAAAAACCTTCCTCCTGGAAAACCTCGTGGGACAAAACCAAAAGCAAGGAAAAGAGCACGCACTCCATGTCTGCCTAGACACTACCTCAGTTTGGTGTAGAGATGGCTTGAATGGTGATCAAGACATCTCGGATCAAACCTTGTCCAAGACCTTCTTGTTGTGGATGTGAAGTGAGTAATCCAACAACATTCTCCTTTAGCTTCTTGACTCTGGAACGAGTCATGGGACCTTCAGGAATGGCTAGAGCATCCTCACCGAGTGGTTGATGCATTGTGGCTTCATGTGGCTCATCTAGACCCTCCTTGTCCTCCTTAGTGATCCGGTCCATGATCACCTCATATGCACTCTTAAAGGTTGCATGCTTGGTGCTTTCCAGGATCACATCACAATGTCCATTCTTTCAGAAACTTATGCAAGGGAAGTACCTAAATCTATACTTATGCTTATGATTGACTAGGTTTGCCCCTTGAGAATTGATGCAAGTGTGTGTGCATTGTTTAAATCAGGTACTTGGACCTCATGAGAAGAGTCTGGTCGTGGATCAAACCCCTTGGTGATGGCTGGATGTCAGAAGAAAGGGGGAGACAAAGAACCAGCCACATGGAGTGTTCCAAGCAGTTTTGAGTGTGAAGCAAGTAAGTTATTGGTGCCTGCTTACCATTGAAGAAAGGCCATGATCCAGGGTTTATGAGTCCATAAAATAGATCATAAGACTCATAAACCCACTGGCCAATCCCTAGGCTGAGGGTAGTTGCACTCTTTTTCCCTAAGTGATGGTTTTATCCCATGAGGTTTTCTACACTTCGGTTTTTAATGAGGCAAGTACTTTCAGTTTCAAGCTTGCCCAAGGATCTCCTATGGTCAAGCTTGAGGGGGAGTGTTGAAATAAAGAAGAGAACAACCAGAGGATAGGAGTTAGTTCATGATCAATGGAGAGTTCATCAAGAGAAGCCAATTTGGTTCTGTCCGTACAGACTTGCTCCACAAGCTACCATCTTGACCTATCTTACCTTACAAGGCAAGAAAGGAGTTTGGGGGACTGAATATGGACGTTAGGAACCTCTGAGAAGCCAAGGAAACTTGTTTGAATTTAAATAAGAGAGGCTGGTTTAAAGTAGACAAGAAGAAGTCACATGGGTTGCTTTGGAGAAGCTGTACCTGTCACTTTCACTCAAGCAGGCTGTGCCAACCTCTCTCCTGTCCCTTTCTCCTCAACTGGTCGTGCCTCCCCTTGTCCATATCCTCTTGGCCTCTTCCATTTCTCCATTATATTAGTTGTTTAGTCATTCTCTGATTTAGTAATTGTTTATTGTAAGTGATAGTCTATTTAAAGACCTTCACCTTCTCTTGTAACATCTACCAGAATCAATAGACAAGTTTCTCTCTCTAAACTCGTGGCTCTCTCTCTCTTGCTTGTGTCTAAACAATATTCACAATGTAAGGAGCTAAGCATTATGGTTTAGAGGCTGCCTTAACTCTATCTCTCTTAAGGCAGCCTAATACTTGTAAAACTCAGTCTAAACTCTTCTTTATCTCCTCTTAAGCTCTAGATTACTGATTCTAAATCCTCTTTATCTTAGGTACACAAACTCAAAGTGTTGTGTTACTTTAGAAGGATAGATTCAAACTAGAGATTCTTTGCCACACATAACCAGTTTGCTGTCTAGGATCTTGGTTATAGTGTAGGCTGTATAAGAGGATTCAACCACCAGTTGGTTGTGTCTTCCTTTGAGTGGTGAGTTCCTGTTGTGTGGTTGAAGAGGATTCAGTTACAAGTTAACTAAATACTTTCTTGACATGAGACAAACACTCATGAATTCCAACAGGTTATTCATCCAACCAGAAGGGATACAAGTGCTATGTACCAGAGACTAGGAGGGTGATGGTATCAAGGGATGTCAAATTTGTAGAGTCTAAGGGGTATTATGATGAGAAGAGCTGGGATAACCTGAAAGATCTTTCTCACGCACCCTCAGACAGAGCAAACAACCTCAGAATCATCTTGGAAAGTCTGGGCATTGGCCAACCTAAGGCAAGAGAGGAGGCAACAGAAACTAGTACTGAAATCCATCTTGATCATGAAGGGGGGAACCAACAAGAACCAGAAGAGACAATGGATCATGGAGGTTCTGAAGTTCATGATCAGATTCCTGAAGTTCATGATCAACATGGTCAAGAAGAAGAGGAGAATCAGGAATCCCAAATCAATGAAAATGAGACAGAGGAAGAAGAAGTGCAGCCCTTAAGGAGAAGCACTAGGATCAGAAAGGACCCATCAAATTGGATGAACACTAGAGTATACTACAATGCAAATGCAGTAGCTCATCCAATTCAAGCTACATGTTCCTTAGCACAATATCCAGAAGATCATCAAGTCTTTATGAGTAACCTGGACCAGGAGTACATACCAAGATCATATGAAGAGGCAATGGAGGATGATGAGTGGAAAGAATCTGTTGGCCATGAAACCCAAGCCATGATCGACAATGACACTTGGTATGAAGCTGAACTTCCAAAAGGCAAGAAGGCTGTGACTAGTAGATGGATTTTCAGCATCAAGTACCTGGCCAATGGAAAACCAGAAAGGAAGAAGACAAGGCTGGTTGCAAGATGGTTCACTCAAACATATGGAGAAGACTACAATGATACCTTTGCTCCAGTGGCTAAGCTACACACTATAAGAATCATTCTCTCTCTAGCAGTCAACTTGGAGTGGGATCTATGGCAAATGGATGTGAAAAATGCATTCCTCCAAGGAGAACTAGAGGATGAGGTCTACATGCGTCCACCTCCTGGTCTAGAACACTTAGTGAAACCAGGAAATGTTCTAAGACTCAAGAAGGCAATCTATGGGCTGAAACAATCACCAAGAGCTTGGTATCACAAACTAAGTACTACCTTGAATGGGAAGGGCTTTAGACGATCTGAGGCAGACCATACCCTATTCACTCTCACCAGCCAACAAGGTATAGTAGTCATCCTTGTGTATGTTGATGATATCATCATCACAGGGAATGACAAAGAAGGTATACTAGAAACCAAGGTTTACTTGAAATCTGTATTTGAGATTAAGGATTTAGGTGAACTAAAGTACTTTCTTGGAATAGAAGTATGCCGCTCTAAAGAGGGGCTCTTCTTATCCCAAAGAAAGTACACACTTGATCTCTTGAATGGAGCAGGTATGCTTGGAGAGAAACCAGCCAAAACACCATTGGAGGATGGCTATAAGATCTTGCGTGAGGGGGAGTATGAAGACACACCATTTGAGGATCCAAAACAATACAGAACACTAGTTGGTAAGCTCATATATTTAACCATCACTAGACCTGATATTTGTTTTGCCGTGAACCAGGTTAGCCAGCATATGCAAGTGCCAAAGGTTCATCACTGGAAGATGGTGGAAAGGATACTTAGATACCTTAGTGGAGCCCCTGGACAAGGAGTATGGATGGGGTGTAATGGCAACACAGAAGTGGTTGGATATTGTGATGCTGATTGGGCAGGAGATAGGAATGATAGGAAATCAACTACTGGCTATTGCACCTTCATTGGAGGTAACCTGGTCACATGGAAAAGCAAGAAGCAAAAGGTGGTTTCATGTTCAAGTGCAGAAGCTGAATACAGAGCCATGAGGAAGCTTACAAATGAGCTAGTCTGGATCAAAGGTCTTCTCAATGATTTGGGAATTGAAGTCATCTCTCCTATCACAATGCATTGTGACAACCAGGCAGCCATACACATAGCCTCAAACTCAGTGTTCCATGAGAGAACAAAGCACATTGAGGTGGACTGCCACAAAGTGAGACAAATGGTGATCCAAGGAGTTATCTTGCCATGCTACACAAGGAGTGAAGATCAGTTAGCTGATATATTCACTAAAGCTGCAAGCACCAAGGTGTGTGAGTCCATCTATCCCAAACTTGGACTCACCGACATCACCAAGGCATGATCCTCTTAGCCATGGAGCTTCTACTCTTTTTCCTTAGTATGTTTTTATCCCAAAAATGGGTTTTGCATATTAAGGTTTTAATGAGGGAAGTCTTCATGGTTTTCCAAGCTTGATCATTGCATTGGATCAAGCTTGAGGGGGAGTATTGACCTGAGGAAATAAAAAACTACAAAGGGATGAAGAACATCTGTGTATATAGGCAAGTGACATAGTTGACTACATGCCTCAACTACATGTGAGCTGGTATAGTCAACTACAAGGTGTACGGATGATCTCTAGACCTAACCCTACCTTAGAGTGCAAGACAAGCAAGATATCTGTCTAAGGAATATTCTGGAGACTCTCCTAAAGCTCTGGATAATTTAAATAAGGCCTAGAGTGCCGTTGGGGACAAGAGGGAAAAGAGGACAAAAGAAACTCACATGTTTGGTTAAGGAGAGAGAAGCGGACGAGATGTCACTCTCACCTCCTCTGGCCGAACCATTTTGGAGCTACTCTCTTCCCATTTGTTTATTGTTTCTTATGTCTGGATGTAGCTCTATTTAATAAACCCTAAGTGTCTAAATGAAGTAAGGAGACAGAACTCCTCTTTTCTCTGCGTACTCTCTCTCTCGAGAAAACCTATTCTCTCTCTCTCTCTCTTTCTCAAACGGATTAAACTTCATCTCTTTCCTCTGTTCTTGGTGTTCTTCACCTTGTTCTTCATAAAACTTACAGCTATAAGCCTCCAAAATCGATGGATCCAGTGAGCTTTGGAGAATAGATATCACAAGCATATCCTCTTGCATCCACTTCTCTTCATCACACGTGGCAATCTCCTTGTCACCTTCATGAGTAATGGTCCTGGGAGCTCCATCTTCAAGGATGTGATTCCACAAGCCCTTACTCCCCACGGCAGTCTTCACTACCCTCGACCAAAGGAGATAGTTCCCCCCTTTCAAAGTAACCGGAATGATAGTAGTCTTGGTGTTCTCCATCTTGTGTCTTCAAAGTGTTCTTGAGTCTTCAACGTAGCAACCCAGATTCAAGAGAACCTGGCTCTGATACCATGAAAGAATGAGTAGAATCTGAGTATGCAAAGGTAGAATAGAGTAGAATAGAGAGATTAGAAGAGAATATGAGAGAAAGTAAGAGAATATGAGCCGGTTTGTTCAAGAACCCATTTGGGAGCTCAAGAACACTAGAGAGAAAAGAGAAAGACTCGAATAACTTGCTTGATTGATTAATGAGGAAGTGTTACAAATATATAGAGAAGGATAAAGCTTAATGCAACGGATACAGGATAAGGTTTCAACAGGATCGTGTGAAGTCAAGGCTGGAGGAGCGTCCCGTTTGAATCTTGTGGACGAGAGGCTTCACATGCTTGATGCCTTTGGCATCTTGACCAGATGCTCTCCTTTCCAGCTGTGCCAGTCTGTCAAGGCACGAGCTCTCCTTATCCATAAGGTTCGTTGATCCTAGACATAGAATGTAAACTTGCCCGGCACGGTTAACTTTCTCCTTTCACCTTTGGTCGATCCATTTCAACTTTTGGTAACCAAAGGTGTACGGCCTGGTTGTACGGCCTTATACGGCCTTGTACGGCCTTGTACGGACACACTCCACTTGGTTCCTTAAGCCTTCTTGATGCGTCCCTAGGATGCTCTTTGGTTGATGGGAATGGATAGATCCTTGCAAGAACGAATCAGAGACTCAAGTCCTTCAAGGCGTGTGGATTGAATGGTGACACAAGAGGGATGGATGATCTCTTGATACTCCTAGATGAATAACTTGGATATGACACACCAAATTAGACACCCTTAGGTCTCTGGATATTACACACCAGAACTCGACACCTTCTAGAGAGAGAGAGCCGACAAGAATGAATGTAACTTGTTTAATAAAAGACTGGATGATTACAAGAGGGTGTAGAGAACCCTTTAAATAGGAAACCAGAGAACATACTCTCTAGGGTTTCGACCATAAACCAAAAAAGGAAAGAAAGAAAACTATAGTCTAAGTTTAACATAAGTTTAGAATGAAATAAAAATGGAACTTCATGTAGTCTTGGACCGAGAATAGCACTTAGGTGATGTGTAGACAAGTTGTGGCCTCGTTAAAAACCTCCCTCCTGGAAAACCTCGTGGGACAAAACCAAAAGCAAGGAAAAGAGCACACACCCCATGTCTTGCCTAGACACTAACTCAGCTTGATGTAGAGATGGCTTGAATGGTGATCAAGTGATGCGTCCCTAGGATGCTCTTTGGTTGATGGGAATGGATAATCCTTGCAAGAACGAATCAAAAGACTCAAGTCCTTCAAGGCGTGTGGATTGGATGGTGACACAAGAGGGATGGATGATCTCTTGATACTCCTAGATGAATGGTTTGGATATTACACACCAAACTAGACACCCTTAGGCTCTGGATATGACACACCAGACTCGGCACACTTCTTTTAGAGAGAGAGAGAGAGAGCCGCAAAGATGAATAAACTTGTATAGAAAAGATTGGATGCTTACATAAGGGTGTAGAGAACCCTTTAAATAAGAAACCAGAGACAAATCCTCTAGGGTTTCGACAATGAACCAAAAAAGGAAAGAAATAAAACTATAGTCTAAGTTTAACATAAGTTTAGAATGAAATAAAAAATGGAACTTCATGTAGTCTTGGACCGAGAATAGCACTTAGGTGATTTGTAGACAAGTTGTGGCCTCGTTAAAAACCTTCCTCCTGGAAAACCTCGTGGGACAAAACCAAAAGCAAGGAAAAGAGCACGCACTCCATGTCTGCCTAGACACTACCTCAGTTTGGTGTAGAGATGGCTTGAATGGTGATCAAGACATCTCGGATCAAACCTTGTCCAAGACCTTCTTGTTGTGGATGTGAAGTGAGTAATCCAACAACATTCTCCTTTAGCTTCTTGACTCTGGAACGAGTCATGGGACCTTCAGGAATGGCTAGAGCATCCTCACCGAGTGGTTGATGCATTGTGGCTTCATGTGGCTCATCTAGACCCTCCTTGTCCTCCTTAGTGATCCGGTCCATGATCACCTCATATGCACTCTTAAAGGTTGCATGCTTGGTGCTTTCCAGGATCACATCATCCCCTCCCTCTTCAAAAAGATTTGTCCTCAAATCTGTTTTACCTACAATAGAGGGGACCAAGTCAGTAACATTGAAGTTTAAAATCAGATTACACTTACCTTGCAAGCCTCTTTGATAGGAATTGTTGCTGACTGGTTTGGATATGTAGAAGGCACTAATCTATTTAGTTCCTGATTCATTACTTAAACCTGACATGTTGAAACAAAGCAAGTTAGCACATGAAAGTTTATCAAAGAGTAATAATCTTATCCCAAATTGGTTTTTGCTCGGTTTTGGCTTGTGTGCTGCTTCTGGTGGTGCTTCTTTGATGAGGATGAAGC
>CAJHQQ010006256.1:0-10662 GCA_905132885.1 Moricandia moricandioides | reverse complement strand
TAGTGGCTCTCCTTATGTCTTCTCTCAGTTCTCTCCTGATGTCATTGAGGTTGGTCCTCATCATCTCGGTCATGGTTGCCACCATACTTTGGTTAAGTTGATTGGTCATTGCTTCCATGAGGAGTTTGTTTCTCCTGACGAGTTCGGCCTCTTCCTCAGACTCGGACACCATTGTGCCTGCTTATAAACAAACAAGACAACCAGTAAAGAGTTCTAGGGAAGGAGACAAGCAAAAAGGAAAAGAAAAACAAGTAAAAAGGAAAAACAAAGAATCGTACAATGCAAGACAAAGTGAAATGGAAATCGCCTAAGAAAAGGAAAATCGGTTCAAGTGAAATGGAATAGCTTCTTAATCTTTTTCCTGGAAATCTCTCCTAAGCTTTCCTAGCAACCTAATAAGCTTCTCTTTACTCGTGTTCTAGGGGATAAACAACCCAGAGCAAGACACAAAACAATCGACAAGCAAAGGTATGCGGCTTAGGGTTTTTCTCTCACTAGGGTTTCCGGATGAATCAAATAAGGAAAGTCTAAAATTCTTGTCTAAACTTTTCATGCAGTCACGAGCAGCCCTAAGGTAAAAGAGTTCTAATGCTTATTCAAGTTAATTTAGATTGAACACGGATTGAATAAAAAAAGAACACAACCGGGAACACAAGATGCTACACGGATGCGATTAACAAAAGTAAACAAGAAATCAACAAGAAACAAAAACAAAGAGAGAACGAGTACTTCCCAACCAAAGTTGCTCTGATACCACTTTGATGCGTCCCTAGGATGCTCCTTTGGTTGATGGAATGGATAATCCTTGCAAGAACGAATCAATAAGACTCAAGTCCTTCAAGGCGTGTGGATCGGATGGTGACACAAGAGGGATAATGAACTCTTGATACTCCTAGATGAAATGGTTTGGATATTACACACCAAACTAAGCACCCTTAACTCTGGATATGACACACCAGAACTCGGCACACTTCTTTTAGAGAGAGAGAGAGAGCCGCAAAAGATGAATGACTTCAATAGAAAAAGGTTGCGTGAGTACAATAGGGCATAAGGGACCCTTTAAATAAGAAACCAGAGACATGCCTCTAGGGTTTCGACAATGATTCAAAAAAAGGAAAGAAATAAAAACTATAGTCTAAAGTTTAAAATGAAATAAACAAGTAACTTCTATTAGACTTGGACCGAGTGTAGCACTTAGTGATTTTAGACATGTTGTGGCCTCGTTAAAACCTTCCTCCTGGAAAACCTCGTGGGACAAAACCAAAAGCAAGGAAAAGAGCACGCACTCCATGTCTGCCTAGACACTACCTCAGTTTGGCGTAGAGATGGCTTGAATGGTGATCAAGATATCTCGGATCAAACCTTGTCCAAGACCTTCTTGTTGTGGATGTGAAGTGAGTAATCCAACAACATTCTCCTTGAGCTTCTTGACTCTGGAACGAGTCATGGGACCTTCAGGAATGGTTAGAGCATCCTCATCAAATGGTTGATGCATTGTGGCTTCATGTTGCTCATCTAAACTCTCCTCATTGTCCTCCTTAGTGATCCGGTCCATGATCACATCACCTAATCATATGATGAGATGCCCCTGAGTCAATGACCAATGGCCTAGCAGTATGGGATGCATTGTGAATAGAATTTAAAGCATTAATACTTTGGTTACCAGAGTTTGCATTGAGAGCCTTGATCAAGGCCTCAATGTCTGACTTGCGGGTGTATGCATCCTCATGAGATGGTTGAGACATGGCGTGGGAGGTGGAGGCACCATTGTGTGCAGTGGAGATCAAGGCTCTTCCATCATCTCCCATGCGCATATGCTCATGTCCTCTTGCTTCATGGGCTCTAGTCTGGTTGTATTTGTTGGTTGAGGTTGGTCTGAGATGAGGATGGAGGATCCAGCAGTTGGTTTTGGAGTGTCCTTGCTTCTTGCAATGCTCACAAGTCACTGACTTGTCTCCTCCTCCTCTTGGTTTGAAGTAGGCTTTGTTAGCTGATACACCTTCCAACTTTTCTGCCTTGTGTGCCATAGAGAGTCCTCCTTTTCCACCACCAAAGAGTCCATCTGAGCCTATCTCCTTTTGAAGTTGAGCACATACATCATCATAGCTTGGAAGCACCTTGTCTCTCAATATGTGTTTCACCACATCAATGAAGCTTGGGCTGAGTGTGAGGAGTAGTCCAAAGATTCTATCTTCCTCACGCCTTACTTCCATAGTGGCAGGGTCATTGGTGCTTGGTCGTAGCATCTCCAGCTCAGACCACAGCTGACTATACTTCCCAAGGTGCTTGGTGAAGTCTCCATCTTCTTGCTGTAGGTTGTTGATGGCCCTTTTGACCTCAAAGATTCTGTTGAGGTTAGAAGTGTTGCCATACACCCTGTGCAAGGTATCCCACAACTGTTTTGGAGTAGTGCAGTGTGAGTAAGAGTCCATAAGGGGACCATCAAGAGAGCTTTGCATGATAGACAGCACCATGAGGTCTTCCTGATCCCATTTGCCTTCATCTACCACTACAACCTCCTTGCCATCTTCTCCTTGGGTGATTTTCTTTGGAGCTGTGCTTGAAGTGATATGCTCCCAAAGACCTCTTCCACCAAGGGCTGTCCTTGTCAGTCTAGACCAGGTAATGTAGTTTCCTGGTCCCTTGAGTGTGCAAGGAATGTGAACTGGTCTGTAGTTCTCCATCTTCTTCTTAGGCGCCAAAGATGTTTTTCAAAATTTTCAGGCTGGAGAACGAATAAATCACTCTGGAACTGAAAGAAATGGCGTTTAGAATCAAGATAAAACTCTCAAGAAACGGGAATCGAGACAGAACAGAGTGAGCACAGCCAAGAAAAATCAAAAGAACTCAAGAACCCTAGTTTATTATCCACTGGATAAAAGAAATCTGTAGAGAAATTTGTAAACTTGAACCAGAGAAACAAGAGAGACTGAGGAATAGAGTAAGCTTGCGGAAGTAAATGAGGTAATCAGGAGCTTAATGCTCTGATACCATGAAAGAAAGTGAAGAATTTCGGAGAGGAGAATGAAGAACAGGCGAGAGAGAGATAGAGAGAGTATCCGAGAGAGAGAGAAAGGAGTAAAGGAGGAAATGAAATTCCTTACTTAATTCATTGTTGGGGTTACATTATTTAAAGACAATACAAATTAGAAACAAGACTAATAGAATAGAATAAAATACTCCCACTTGTCTCTGAGCTTCTAACGGTCATCTCCCATCCAGATTGGTCTTAGGTGAGTTTAAATCTTGTGATGTAGTCAGTTCATGTAGTCGATTCATGTAGTTGACTATATGATGTAGTTGAGGCATGTAGTCGACTATATTATCGGACTATGTAGTTGATGCATGTAGTTGATGCATGTAATCAACTATATCACATGACTATATCACATGACTATGTCAATACAATCAACAACATCACAGTGAAGTATCGCCACCCTATCCCTAGACTAGATGATATGCTTGATGAATTACATGGTTCTTGCATCTTCTCTAAGATAGATTTAAAAAGTGGTTATCATCAGATTAGGATGAAAGAAGGAGATGAATGGAAAACTGCATTTAAAACTAAGCATGGATTATATGAGTGGTTAGTTATGCCATTTGGACTAACCAATGCACCTAGTACATTCATGAGGTTAATGAATCATGTGCTTAGATCATTCATAGGCATTTCTGTTGTAGTATACTTTGATGACATCTTAGTATATAGCAAGAACTTAGAAGAGCATTTAGATCATCTTAAGGCTGTCTTGAGTGTTCTAAGAGATGAGAAGCTTTATGCCAACCTAAAGAAGTGCACCTTTTGCACAGATAACTTGGTTTTCCTAGGCTTTGTTGTGAGTGCAGATGGAGTTAAGGTTGATGAAGAGAAGATCAAGGCAATCAAGGAATGGCCGAGTCCAACCTCAGTAGGAGAAGTGAGGAGCTTCCATGGACTTGCCGGCTTCTATAGGAGATTTGTCAAGGACTTTAGCACCATTGCAGCTCCCTTAACTGAAGTTATCAAGAAGGATGTTGGTTTCAAATGGGGAGAAGCACAAGAGAAGGCTTTCCAGAGCCTAAAAGAGAAGCTTACTCAATCACCTCTTCTTATGCTTCCTGACTTTTCTAAAACTTTGAAATAGAATGTGATGCATCAGGAATTGGTATTGGTGCCGTGTTGATGCAGGATAGGAAACCCATTGCATACTTCAGTGAGAAGCTTGGAGGAGCCACACTCAACTATGCAACATATGACAAAGAGCTCTATGCCTTGGTGAGGGCATTACAAACGTGGCAACATTACTTGTGGCCCAAAGAGTTTGTCATCCACACTGATCATGAGTCCCTCAAGTATCTAAAAGGGCAGAGTAAGCTTAGCAAGAGACACGCAAGGTGGGTTGAATTCATTGAGACCTTCCCATACGTGATCAAGTATAAACAAGGTAAGGAGAATGTAGTTGCTGATGCACTATCTCGGAGGTATGTTCTCTTGACAACTTAGATGCTAAGTTACTTGGGTTTGAGCAGATAAAAGATATGTATGATACTGATCATGACTTCAAGGAAGCTTATGCTTCATGTGCTAAGTTTGCCTCAGGGCATTACTTTAGAAAGGATGATTACTTATTCTTTGACAATAGATTGTGTGTGCCTAATTGCTCTTTGAGAGATCTTTTTGTCAGGGAATCCCATGGGGGCAGTCTAATGGGACACTTTGGGATTGCCAAGACTCTAAAAGTTTTACAGGATCACTTCTATTGGCCGCATATGAAGAGAGATGTGGAGAGGATATGTGGAAGGTGTGCTACTTGCAAGCATGCCAAGTCCCAAGTTCAAAACCAGGGTTTGTATACTCCTTTACCTATTCCACACCATCCCTGGAATGACATTTCTATGGATTTCATTGTTGGTTTGCCTAGAACTAGGACTGGAAAGGATTCTATCTTTGTTGTAGTTGATAGGTTCTCTAAGATGGCACATTTCATAGCATGTCATAAGACTGATGATGCATTGCATATAGCTAACTTGTTCTTTAAGGAGGTTGTACGTTTGCATGGCATGCCTAGAACCATAGTTTCTGATAGGGACACTAAGTTTCTTAGTTACTTTTGGAAGACACTTTGGTCTAAGTTAGGCACTAAGCTTTTGTTCTCTACTACATGTCATCCACAAACTGATGGGCAAACTGAGGTAGTTAATAGGACATTAGGAACACTCCTGCGTGCATTCATTAGAAAGAACTTAAGAACATGGGAGGAATACTTGCCACATTGTGAATTTGCATACAATCATGCTATGCATTCTGCTTCTAAGTATTCTCCATTTGAAATTGTTTATGGGTTCAATCCCACCTCTCCTTTGGATCTAATGCCTTTACCTGAGTGTGAAAGGACAAGTCTAGATGGCAAGAAGAAAGCCGAGTTGGTTCAACAGATTCATGAGAAGGCTAGACTAAACATTGAGCAGAAGACCAAGCTGTATGAGAAGCAAGCAAACAAGGGGAGACGTGTGAGAACCTTTGAAGTTGGTGACCAAGTTTGGTTGCACCTAAGGAAGGATAGGTTCCCCAACGAGAGGAAGTCCAAACTGATGCCAAGGGATGATGGACCCTTTGAGATCATCCACAAGATCAATGACAATGCCTACAAGCTTGATCTCCAAGGTAAGTACGATGTATCAAATAGCTTCAATGTCACTGACTTGGCTCCTTTTGTTGTAGATGGACCTGATTTGAGGACAAATTGATGCGTCCCTAGGATGCTCTTTGGTTGATGGGAATGGATAATCCTTGCAAGAACGAATCTAAAGACTCAAGTCCTTCAAGGCGTGTGGATCGGATGGTGACACAAGAGGGATGGATGAACTCTTGATACTCCTAGATGAATGGTTTGGATATTACACACCAAACTAGACACCCTTAACTCTGGATATGACACACCAGAACTCGGCACACTTCTTTTAGAGAGAGAGAGAGCCGCAAAAGATGAATGACTTCAATAGAAAAAGGTTGCGTGAGTACAATAGGGCTTAAGGGACCCTTTAAATAAGAAACCAGAGACATGCCTCTAGGGTTTCGACAATAATTCAAAAAAGGAAAGAAATAAAAACTATAGTCTAAAGTTTAAAATGACATAACATGTAACTTCTAATAGTCTTGGACCGAGTGTAGCACTTAGGTGATTTGTAGACATGTTGTGGCCTCGTTAAAAACCTTCCTTCTAGAAAACCTCGTGGGACAAAACCAAAAGCAAGGAAAAGAGCACGCACTCCATGTCTGCCTAGACACTACCTCAGTTTGGTGTAGAGATGGCTTGAATGGTGATCAAGACATCTCGGATCAAACCTTGTCCAAGACCTTCTTGTTGTGGATGTGAAGTGAGTAATCCAACAACATTCTCCTTAAGCTTCTTGACTCTGGAACGAGTCATGGGACCTTCATGAATGGTTAGAGCATCTTCATCAAATGGTTGATGCATTGTGGCTTCATGTTGCTCATCTAAACTCTCCCCATTGTCTTCCTTAGTGATCCGGTCCATGATCACATCATCCCCTCCCTCTTGAAAAGGATTTGTCCTCAAATCAGTGATGTGTCCACAAGTATTCTTCCCATGTTCTTAAGTTCTTCCTAATGAATGCACGCAGGAGTGTTCCTAATGTCCTATTAACTACCTCAGTTTGCCCATCAGTTTGTGGATGACATGTAGTAGAGAACAAAAGCTTAGTCCCTAACTTAGACCAAAGTGTCTTCCAAAAGTAACTAAGAAACTTAGTGTCCCTATCAGAAACTATGGTTCTAGGCATGCCATGCAAACGTACAACCTCCTTAAAGAACAAGTTAGCTATATGCAATGCATCATCAGTCTTATGACATGCTATAAAATGTGCCATCTTAGAGAACCTATCAACAACAACAAAGATAGAATCCTTTCCAGTCCTAGTTCTAGGCAAACCAACTATGAAATCCATAGAAATGTCATTCCAGGGATGGTGTGGAATAGGTAAAGGAGTATACAAACCCTGGTTTTGAACTTGGGACTTGGCATGCTTGCAAGTAGCACACCTTTCACATATCCTCTCCACATCTCTCTTCATGTGCGGCCAATAGAAGTGATCCTGTAAAACTTTTAAGGTCTTGGCAATCCCAAAGTGTCCCATTAGACTGCCCCCATGGGATTCCCTGACAAAAAGATCTCTCAAAGAGCAATTAGGCACACACAATCTATTGTCATAGAACAAGTAATCATCCTTTCTAAAGTAATGCCCTGAGGCAAACTTAGCACATGAAGCATAAGCTTCCTTGAAGTCATGATCAGTATCATACAGGTCTTTTATCTGCTCAAATCCAAGTATCTTAGCATCTAGAGTGGTCAAGAGAACATACCTCCGAGATAGTGCATCAGCAACTACATTCTCCTTACCTTGTTTATACTTGATCACGTATGGGAAGGTCTCAATGAATTCAACCCACCTTGCGTGTCTCTTGCTAAGCTTACTCTGCCCTTTTAGATACTTGAGGGACTCATGATCAGTGTGGATGACAAACTCTTTGGGCCACAAGTAATGTTGCCACGTTTGTAATGCCCTCACCAAGGCATAGAGCTCTTTGTCATATGTTGCATAGTTGAGTGTGGCTCCTCCAAGCTTCTCACTGAAGTATGCAATGGGTTTCCTATCCTGCATCAACACGGCACCAATACCAATTCCTGATGCATCACATTCTATTTCAAAAGTTTTAGAAAAGTCAGGAAGCATAAGAAGAGGTGATTGAGTAAGCTTCTCTTTTAGGCTCTGGAAAGCCTTCTCTTGTGCTTCTCCCCATTTGAAACCAACATCCTTCTTGATAACTTCAGTTAAGGGAGCTGCAATGGTGCTAAAGTCCTTGACAAATCTCCTATAGAAGCCGGCAAGTCCATGGAAGCTCCTCACTTCTCCTACTGAGGTTGGACTCGGCCATTCCTTGATTGCCTTGATCTTCTCTTCATCAACCTTAACTCCATCTGCACTCACAACAAAGCCTAGGAAAACCAAGTTATCTGTGCAAAAGGTGCACTTCTTTAGGTTGGCATAAAGCTTCTCATCTCTTAGAACACTCAAGACAGCCTTAAGATGATCTAAATGCTCTTCTAAGTTCTTGCTATATACTAAGATGTCATCAAAGTATACTACAACAGAAATGCCTATGAATGATCTAAGCACATGATTCATTAACCTCATGAATGTACTAGGTGCATTGGTTAACCCAAATGGCATAACTAACCACTCATATAATCCATGCTTAGTTTTAAATGCGGTTTTCCATTCATCTCCTTCTTTCATCCTAATCTGATGATAACCACTTTTCAAATCTATCTTAGAAAAGATGCAAGAACCATGTAATTCATCAAGCATATCATCAAGTCTAGGGATAGGGTGGCGATACTTCACTGTGATGTTGTTGATTGATCTACAATCAACACACATACGCCATGTACCATCCTTCTTAGGCACTAGGAGCACTGGCACAGCACATGGGCTCAAACTCTCTCGGATATAGCCCTTCTCCATGAGTTCTTCCACTTGTCTTTGCAACTCCTTGGTCTCAACCGGATTGCTTCTATATGCTGGACGGTTTGGAAGTGTTGATCCTGGCACAAAGTCTATCTGGTGCTCAATAATGAAGAAGCAATCCTGAAGATCCAGCCGCCACAAGCCATTGGCAAGCTGTGGAGTTCACACTTGCATCATAAACCAGATCAAAGAAGACTCAAGGAACTCATTGCAACCTTGCAAGCTTGGACCTTCACCTATTCTCGGTTCCAAGCTTGAGGGGGAGTGTGAATGAGCTTCCTATGATCTGAGAGATGTCTTAAGCTTGAGGAGGGGTAATGATGAGCATTCCTGAAGATCCAAGTCGTCCATTGCCTCAACTCACACCACACCGGTTCAAAGAAGCCACAACAAGGACAGCAACAACTTGGTGTTAGAACAGATGGCCATCAGAGACTACTTGACAAGAAGATCAGGTAGAGATGATTGGAATGCTATGAATCAGCCCAAGGCATGGAGTTAGAACAGTTACCTTCTGGTAGGGAAGCTATGGATCAGCTTCTACATGGAGTTAGAACAGTTACCTTCAGTTGGGAAGCTATGAATCAGCCCATAGCATGTGTGTGTGTACCTGGTTGATGAAGCGTCAATGATCTGTGAAGATGGAGTCCTTGGTGGTTATTCAAGAAGAAGAAGCAACCAAGGCAAAGAATGAAGATGGTACTCAATGGAGTGAGTAGCTGGTCATCCGAGCACTTAAACCCAACAAGAGGTTGGGTGAAAGGGGGAGAAACCAAGATCAGTGTGAAGATGGGCTAGATGAGCTCAAGAAGAGTTAGTGGTGAGCAGTCCAAGTCGGATTTGCTTGCACCACAGTGAGGGCCATGATCCAGAGTTCTTTGTGTCCACCACACTGGTTTAGACACAAAGAACTCATTGGCCAATCCCTAGGCCTTGAAGGAGCTTACTCTTTTCCTTATGAGGGTTTTATCCCTAAGGAGGGTTTTCTCTCATAAGGTTTTTAATGAGGAGTGACTTCAAGGTTCCAAGCTTGACTTAGGATCACTATAGTCAAGCTTGAGGGGGAGTGTTAACTTGAAGAGATGAAAATGAACAAAAGAGAGAGATGAGATGGAGGCAAAATATTGACATCAAGAGAAGAGAAGAACATCTGTGTACATAGGCAAGTGACATAGTTGACTACATGCCTCAACTACATGTGAGCTGATATAGTCAACTACATGCCTCAACTACATGTGAGCTGATATAGTCGACTACATGCATCACCTACATGCATCAACTACATAGTCCGATAATATAGTCGACTACATGAATCGACTACATGGCCGTTGGGAAGCAGAAGGCTCCACTTGGTCTGTTTGAATTTTAAAAACCCTAATGTATCTATCTCTCTCTATATAATGTATCTCTCTCTGGTCGAAAATAACAACATGAAATAAGAAGAAAAGAAGGGAGTAAGGGGGATTTCCCCTCTCCACTTCTATAAAACAAAAGCTTAGTGTTTTCTTGTTCTAGAATTTCTTACTCTCTCAAATCTCTCTAAATCTCACTCGAATCTCTTCTTATTCTCTTTATTCTCTTTAATCTCTGTTTCTGGTTCAAGTATACACTAGCAGAAACCAGATCCACTCTCTTCTTCATTTCGAGTTCTCTGCAACAAATACCACTGTTCATCCTGCTCCTAACACACAAGACTTCATACTCTGTGAAATTCCAACACACAAGACTTCACACTCTGTGAAATTCCAACACACAAGACTTCATACTCTGTCAAATTGCAACATGGTATCAGAGCTAAGTTCATCAGAACTTGGTTCCTAGCTTCCGCAAGCTCAAGCTCACTCCCATGCCATTTCTAACCTGTGAAGAAGCTTCTGTCCAGCCAGCTGATTCAACCTCTACAAGAAGAAGGTGTTCATCCTAGGCGTGCCCAGAAAGTGTTCTTGGTCAACTATGTCACTTGCCTATGTACACAGATGTTTCTTCTCTTCTCTTGATGTCAATATTTTGCCTCCATCTCATCTCTCTCTTTGTTCATTTTCATCTCTTCAAGTTAACACTCCCCCTCAAGCTTGACTATAGTGATCCTAAGTCAAGCTTGGAACCTTGAAGTCACTCCTCATTAAAAAC
>CAJHQQ010006255.1:0-10683 GCA_905132885.1 Moricandia moricandioides | reverse complement strand
ACTCCTAGGTGAATGGTTTGGATATTACACACCAAACTAATGATGAGAACCTCCCAAGGATCACTCTGAAATTGGTGAGGGATAATCCTTGACTCCAATGGAACGTGAAACTCCAAAGAAACAAGGCGGTGGATCGAATGATATGACACAAGAGATGCGGAAGCTCTTGATTTACCGTGGATCGTTAGGTCGCACAGAGGATGCGGAAGGCCTCTGATATTCCAACTCAATGCCCTAGGATATGACGCACCTAGACGACAATGAGGTTGACCCCCTGGATATGACGCACCAGGACGGATCGGTTTGATCCCTTGGATATGACGCACCAAGACAAATCGAAAAGTTCCCGAAGGAACAAAACTGAGAAACACTCTCAAGATTCCAAAAATATAACTCACAACTTATTTTATTTCAATGGAGATTACAACTTATTTATAGGAAACTAAACTTGCTCACAAAGCTAGTTATTTAATAGTCTAGGAAATCACAAAACAATGCATGGAGGAGAGAGAAGCTTTCCATGCAATTTATTCTCCAATTTTCGTCACTCTTTTTAGACAGCAAGGAAACCACTTGATTTTGGATCTTCTTGGGCTTGGAACTTGATAAAATTGGGCTGATTTTGATGTATAACCTCTTGGACCATTTTCCTGACCAAAACACAAGCAAAAACCATCACTTTTAGCCCACCTCGTCCACACACACACACCCATAAGCCAAGACTTCTTTCTATTTGTTTCTGTTGCTGATTCAGGTTACATCATCCCCTCCTCCTTTAAAAGGATTTGCCCTCAAATCCGTCATAATGTTTAGAACCTATGGCCATGAGAGTCATCTCACAAGATCACCTTGGTTCACTGCCTTCGGGTTCACACACCTAGCTAAACATTACGAAAGATGAAAGAGCTGTTTCGGTTAAGCTCTAGAAGGGATGATCTATTGGTTCCTCGTTGAACTCCCTTCTCTCTCTATTTTTTTTTTTTTTTTTTTTTTAAGAAGATGGGAAGATGAGAATGATGGATAACAGAAGTGAATACCACTTTCAGAGTGGCTCTGATACCAAATGATGAGAACCTTCCAAGGATCACTCTGAAATTGGTGAGGGATAATCCTTGACTCCAATGGAACGTGAAACTCCAAAGAAACAAGGCGGTGGATCGAATGATATGACACAAGAGATGCGGAAGCTCTTGATTTACCGTGGATCGTTAGGTCGCACAGAGGATGCGGAAGGCCTCTGATATTCCAACTCAATGCCCTAGGATATGACGCACCTAGACGACAATGAGGTTGACCCCCTGGATATGACGCACCAGGACGGATCGGTTTGATCCCTTGGATATGACGCACCAAGACAAATCGAAAAGTTCCCGAAGGAACAAAACTGAGAAACACTCTCAAGATTCCAAAAATATAACTCACAACTTATTTTATTTCAATGGAGATTACAACTTATTTATAGGAAACTAAACTTGCTCACAAAGCTAGTTATTTAATAGTCTAGGAAATCACAAAACAATGCATGGAGGAGAGAGAAGCTTTCCATGCAATTTATTCTCCAATTTTCGTCACTCTTTTTAGACAGCAAGGAAACCACTTGATTTTGGATCTTCTTGGGCTTGGAACTTGATAAAATTGGGCTGATTTTGATGTATAACCTCTTGGACCATTTTCCTGACCAAAACACAAGCAAAAACCATCACTTTTAGCCCACCTCGTCCACACACACACACCCATAAGCCAAGACTTCTTTCTATTTGTTTCTGTTGCTGATTCAGGTTACATCAACTAAGCACCCTTCACTCTGGATATGACACACCAGAACTCGGCACACTTCTTTTAGAGAGAGAGAGAGCCGCAAAAGATGAATGACTTCAATAGATAAAGGTTGCGTGAGTACAATAGGGCATAAGGGACCCTTTAAATAAGAAACCAGAGACATGCCTCTTAGGGTTTCGACAATGATTCAAAAAAGGAAAGAAATAAAAACTATAGTCTAAAGTTTAAAATGAAATAACAAGTAACTTCTATTAGACTTGGACCGAGTATAGCACTTAGGTGATTTGTAGACATGTTGTGGCCTCGTTAAAAACCTTCCTTCTAGAAAACCTCGTGGGACAAAACCAAAAGCAAGGAAAAGAGCACGCACTCCATGTCTGCCTAGACACTACCTCAGTTTGGTGTAGAGATGGCTTGAATGGTGATCAAGACATCTCGGATCAAACCTTGTCCAAGACCTTCTTGTTGTGGATGTGAAGTGAGTAACCCAACAACATTCTCATTAAGCTTCTTGACTCTGGAACGAGTCATGGGACCTTCCTGAATGGTTAGAGCATCTTCATCAAATGGTTGATGCATTGTGGCTTCTTGTTGCTCATTAGAACTCTCCCCATTGTCTTCCTTAGTGATCCGGTCCATGATCACATCAAAAGAGCACTTTTTAAAGTTAGCAAACAAGACCTCTTTTCTCAGGACATCTAAAACCTTTCTCAAATGTTCAACATGATCAGACAAGGTTTTACTGTAAATTAGAATGTCATCAAAGTAAACCACAACAAACAACCCTATGTAAGACCGCAAGACATGATTCATCAGTCTCATAAAAGTGCTAGGGGCGTTTGTTAAACCAAATGGCATCACAAGCCATTCATACAAGCCATGTTTTGTTTTAAAAGCAGTTTTCCATTCATCCCCCTCTTTCATTCTTATCTGATGATACCCACTTTTCAAATCAATTTTAGAAAAATAACAGGAACCATGAAGTTCATCTAGCATATCATCAAGACGAGGAATGGGATGTCTGTACTTTACCGTGATGTTGTTGATGGCTCGACAGTCTACACACATTCTCCAAGTTCCATCTTTCTTTGGAACAAGCAGCACAGGAACAGCACAAGGACTGAGGCTCTCTCGGATGTGACCTTTTTCCATAAGCTCAGTAACTTGTCTTTGAAGCTCCAAAGTCTCTACAGGGTTGGAACGATAGGCTGGTCTGTTTGGCAATGAAGCTCCTGGAACAAAGTCAATCTGATGTTCTATGCCACGGATTGGAGGCAGACCTTGTTCATTCTCCTCTGCAAAAACATCACTATACTCCTGCAAAATAAAATCAAACTCACTCGGAATAGCCGGTGCATTGTTAGAAGATGAGGTTAGTGTTCTCTTGTAAACAAACAAGATCATAGCCTGCTGAGCATACATGTTTCTCTTAACCTCAACATTCTTGACAAATAAATTGGTGTTTCTTACCTTTTGTTCCTTGTCAGCCTCTCTTTTGTTTTTCAATTGCACTTGGTCAAGGTGAACTTCATGAGGTGACAGTGGGACTAAGGTGATCTTCTTGCCTTGGTGTTCAAAGGAGTAGCGATTTGTGAATCCATCATGCATCACCTTGTGATCATACTGCCATGGTCTTCCTAAGAGAATATGTCCGGCATCCATAGGAAGAACATCACACAGTATCTCATCTGCATATCTTCCAATGGTGATAGGAACCTTCACTTGTTTCTGTACCTTCAAATCTCCATCTTCACTAAGCCACTGCAGAGTGTAAGGCTTTGGATGTTTCTGAACCTTCAGATTAAGCTTCTCAACCAGGGATGAACTCGCCACATTAGTGCAACTCCCTCCATCAATAATCAAGCTGCAAACCTTGTCTTGAATCTGACATCTAGTATGGAACAGGTTCTCACGCTGGTTCTGCTCTTCTTCCTTTTGCTTCACACTCAAAGTTCTCCTAGTAACCAGTAGCTCTCCCTTGACTGGATAATCAACTTCTTCTTCATCAGTGTTGGGTTCTAGAGCTTCTTCTTCGGTTTCATAACCTCCACCTTCTAGCAGAATCATAGCTCTTTTGTTTGAACACTCATTAGCATAGTGTCCAATGCCATGACACTTGAAACACTTCACATCTCTGGTTCTGGTAGCTGGTGCTTTTCCTTTGTCATCTCTGCTCTTTTCCCATGTCCTAACTTCTTCTTTTGGCTTACTGATACTCTTTTCTTCTTTGTTGTAAGCTGGCTTAGAAGATGACCCATACTGGTTCCTGGAGTAAGAAGACTTTCTCTTGTTCTGCTGCTCAATAAGCACTGCCTTATGAAGGAGTTCTTCCATGTTATTGAAGTCTTGCATCTCTAGGCGATCCTGCACATCTCTGTTAAGACCTCCCTGGAACCTTGCCATTGTGGATTCCTCATCTTCATTAACATTGGCTTTGATCATGAGAGTTTCCATTTCCTGGAAATAGTCATCTACACTCTTGTTTCCTTGAGTCAGTCTCCTGAGCTTCTGGTGAAGATCTCTGCCATAATGAGATGGAACAAATCTAGCTTTCATAAGAGTTTTCATTTCATACCAAGAAGTAACTGGCGGCACTCCAGTTTGTCTTCTCTTGTGGATGATCTGCTCCCACCAGTTGATAGCATACCCACTGAACTCAGTTGCAGCAAGCTTCACTTTCTTCTCTTCAGAATAGGTTTGAGTATCAAAAACTAGTTCCATTTTTCTCTCCCACTCCAAGTATGCATCAGGATCACTCTTTCCAGCAAAAGGTGGGATTCTCAGCTTGATATTTCCCAAGTTATCATTGACTCTGGGACGCTGGTTGTTGCTTCTTCTGGACCTGGTTACACTTCTGTCTGAGGAGGAATAAGCATCATCAGATTCATCTTCTCTAGGTTCCCTTCTGGTTCTCCTTTCTTGTTGTTCTGCAGCTCTGTTTCTAGGCTGTCTAGAACCATAAAATAATTCGTTGGCTTCCTCTTCTCTTCTGATCAGATTATCTTGAACTTGCTTAGTGATCTCAGCAATTAGAGCCTGCATTTGGAAAGGATTAATATTGACAGCAGGTGATGGTGTTCCTTCTTGTTCATTGTTCTCTCCAGACATGGTTTCCTGCAAAATCAACAAACTTTAGCAATAAACAGAGCTCACTCCTCACAATATCCTTTGATCTCTCGAGCTTTTGGTGATGATAGTGATTCAATGGTTCTGTAAACAACCCAATCAAGTGAAAAATGCAGAAACCCAAATCCCCAAAGAAAAGAAAAGATAGACAGATTGCAAGATTTTGGATGAGCAAGTGATTTTTTACCAAACCTCAGTCTGATTTCTCCTAGACTGAACCCGATTTCTCCTGGGGATTTTCTCTTTTAATCAGATTTGGCTCACTTGAAAACAGATAGACAGATAAGAGATTGATAAGAACAGAAATACCCAGAATAAAAGATGAATTCGAAATCCCAAAGAAATGAACTTGAAATCCCAGAAAGTTTCAGACTTTGATAGTTTAGAGATTGAAAAATATCCCAGAACTTGTAGATCAGCAGAGTGGTTGCTCTGATACCACTTAATGACTTTTTCCCAAGGATTTCCACTCTGATTTTGGTTGGATCTACTCTGTAACAGATTGAAAGATGGTTTTTGATGGATATTGGCTTGATGGACGAATTAGGGTTTATGGATAGATGGGTTGAAAGGATTTGATCGATTGAAACACTGAGGGTTGCGGAAAAGACCTCAGATTCTTCACTCTCTCACTCTGGATTTGACACACCAGTCAGATTGAGAGCTTGTTGATTGTTTTGGGTTCACACGCCTCCACAATCAAGTTGTTCTAAGAACAAATGAATCACCAAAGAGAAATGAGTTTTTGATAAAAATGATGATTGTCTTTCAAATGAAACAAAACAGAGTTTTAAAGGAAAATGACAACAATCTCGTGCATGACAGCCTTGGGACTTGTAGTTTCGTGCATGAGCACTTAGGGAAAAGAAATAAGACAAAAACATAAGTAAATTAGTTGTTGTAGAAGACAGCCGAGTAAATGAAGGTGGTTGGGGTGATGGTGGTTTGGCCAAGTAACTCTTCCTCACTTTCTTGGTTCAGAACAAGGCAAGCAATCTTCTCAATAAGCTTCTTGGACTTGGATCTCGTGATGGGCCCAACAGATATGACAAATGGATCTTCTTTCTGGTCATTGGACTTCTTTTGGGCAGAGAGAGAAACATCTTCATTTTGGGTCTGGTCCATATCATCTTCTTCATAGTAACTTGGTTCTTGCATCCATTCAGCTTCATCATTAAGTTCATCTAAGATTAGCTCATCCTGGATTGCATCAAAACCATTCATCTAGGAGTATCAAGAGATCATCCATCCCTCTTGTGTCACCATCCAATCCACACGCCTTGAAGGACTTGAGTCTCTTGATTCGTTCTTGCAAGGATTATCCATTCCCATCAACCAAAGAGCATCCTAGGGACGCATCAAGTGGTATCAGAGCAACTTTGGTTGGGAAGTACTCGCTTTCTCTCTTTGCTTTTGTTTCTTGTTTGATTTCTTGTTTGCTTTTGATTATTGCATCCGTGTAGCATCTTTTGTTTCCGGTTGTGTTTTCTTGTTTCAGTCCGTGAATCATCTTTGTCTTTTGAATAAGCAGTAGAACTCATCTAAACTAGGGCTGCTCGAGTTGCATAAGGTTTTTAGACAAGAATTATAGAACTTTCCTTATTTGAAATTTTTGGAAACCCTAGAGAGAGAGTAACCCTAGCCGCATGCATCTTCTTTGTCGATCACCTTGTTCTTGTGTCTAAGTTGTTTATCACCTAGAACACGAGTAAAAGAAGCTTATTAGGTTGCTAGTAAACCTTAGAAGTGATTAGGAAAAGGTTTAGAAGTTTTTTCCTTTTTGCATGAACTTATTCCTTTTTGCTTAGTCGATTTCCTTTTCACTTTGTCTTGCATTGTACGATTGTTTGCTTTTCCTTTTTGCTTGTTTTTCTTTTCCTTTTTGCTTATCTTCTTCCCTAGAACTCTTTACTGGTTGTCTTGTTTGTCTTTAAGCAGGTACAATGGTGTCCGAGTCTGAGGAAGAGGCTGAACTCGTCAGGAGAAACAAACTCCTCATGGAAGCTATGACCGAGCAACTTAACCAAAGTATGGTAGCCACCATGACCGAGATGATGAGGACCAGCCTCAGTGACATCAGAAGAGAGTTAAGAGAAGACATAAGGAGAGCCACTAGTCACTTACCAAACCAAGAGACTAGGAGAGAAGAGAGACCACAAGCCGCACACCAAGCAAACCGCCAAACCACTCGCCAAGAGCATGATGGTTATGAGGAGACTGATGAAGAGTATGATCACCTTAGCTCATCCTCAAGAAGACCTAGGCGTGCCCATGAGAGAAGAATGAACCAAGGAGATGATCTTGCTGGTTTGAAGATCAAAATACCCCCATTCCACGGCAAGGCTGATCCGGATGCATATCTTGAGTGGGAGAAGAAGATTGAGCTAGTCTTCCAGTGCAAGCAATACACCAACCACAAAAAGATTCAAATTGCTGCCACTGAGTTCTATGACTATGCTTTGAGTTGGTGGGATCAATACCTCACAACTCGTAGAAGGAATGGAGAGGAACCGGTTGAGACTTGGACAGAGATGAAGTCAATCATGCGCAAGAGGTTTGTTCCAAGCCATTACCTTAGAGACTTGCACCACCGGCTGAGGAAGCTTACCCAAGGTTCAAGATCAGTGGAGGAGTATTACCAAGAGATGGAGTTGCTCATGTTGAGGGCCAACATATCAGAGGATAGAGAAGCAACCATGTCAAGGTTCCTTTGTGGTTTAAACCGAGAGATACAAGACAATGTTGAGATGCAACATTATGTGGAGCTTGAAGAGATGCTACACAAGGCTATCCTTGTTGAGCAACAACTCAAGAGGAGGGGACACTCACGCAATCAGTATGGCTCCAACCGGTTACACCACAACAAGGAAGAGAAGACACCATATGCTAAGGAGTCTAAACCATTCCAGAAGGACAACAAGTCCTATCCAAGAGAAGAGGCCAAACCTAAACCAATCAGTGCTCTTGACAAGGGCAAAGGCAAGGTTGAGGCATCTAGTTCCAGAGCTCCTTGGTGCGGCCGTGGAATGGCTGTCTCTCCCTGGATCACTTGAAGGGGGCGTGGATGGATGATATATGATGAGGATGGTCTTCTCCTTGAAGCTGTGGAAGGCTATAAGGATGTTTTGCTGCTCCTGAGACACAGGTGCACCCTGCTTGATGTCTAGGATGGATCACAGAAGATCACTCTTCCTTAGTGATATAAAACACGTCCACCTAAGTGAACAAAGAGACAAAGTCTCCACAGAGACGATAGGTTGAGCCAAAGCTTAAGTTTATTGAATAATGGTTCATTCTTTACATGGAGGCTCGTGGTTACATAAAGAAGAAAGAAGAAAACGAAATCCTAAGCTAAAAAAAAAACCTAAACCAAAACCAAGTCGGTTTAGTGAAAACCATATCCTAGTCCTATTGCTAATTGGTTTAAGATAGCCAAACTTAATCCTAATTGGTTTAAACTTAATTAAATCATAAATAAACTATAAATAAACCATATTAGGCGTGCCTAATCTTCTTGGGCCAGTCATAATCCAAGCTGGCTTGTCTTTCCACTTTTTGGGCCGATAAAGGCCATTTTCGAACAACTCTTGCTTGGGCTCGATCCATCTTGTTCCTGGTCCGACCAAGTGCCTCATTAAGCTCATTTTGATGATGAAGATGCTCCTGATAATCCAATTGCACCTCTGGTTCTTCATCTTCCATTTCCAACTCATTTCTCGGCCATGTCGGTTTAACCAGTCCATTTCTCGATCGTACCAGATCACCCATTTCATTTCCTCTCCAACCAGCTTTCTTTCACCCATTTCCTGGTCAATAAGGTTGCATACCAGACATCCATGTTGGTACATAGTCACTCCTATCTTTATAAAGGCCTCATAGAGGTCCATAGCCTTCTCTCGGTCCAATACCTCATGAATAATGCCAATAAGCTCTCCAATAAGCCCATTAGGTCGTCCTGTGACCCATTGCCTTTCTGGTACATGGACTGACTTCCAAAACTTGAGTTTTAAGCTGATCCAGATCGCACCATTCCCTCCTCCTTTAAAAGGATTTGTCCTCAAATCCAGCTCTTCAAGGATGAATGGACAGTCCAATCTCAGCTTCTTTGTTTCTCTTTGGAACATGGTGTTGTTTAATCCTTTTTGCACGTTTATATTCCCTCCAGGTTCAAAAACAAGGTTTTGCAGGCCCTTGTTAAACCTCATATGCTCCACTAGGATAGTCTGAATCCATACAGAAGGTTTGGTTAGTAGATCACAAGAAAAATATTCAATGACTTCACCTTCTTCAACCATAGTTGTAAATGCAGATTCATGAGCTTTAGGTGATTCATTAAGCACTCCTTCTTCAGCTTGGTTTTGACCAGGCACGTGATCACATACAACTAATGATCTCTCCTCTTGTTTCAGATGGGTTTCCAAGTTGTTTGCTTGACAAAGAGTGGTTGGTTCTGATTCAAACTCATGTTCTCTCTCACCCTGTTTTGCTGCAGTTTCTTCTTTCTTCTCTGCTGGTTCCTTCTTGTAACAACTTAGCTCATCATCTCTGGATTCTGGACGTGGGACTGACCTCTGTTGTGGGTCTTTAATCACAGCAGTGAGTGATTGATCAATCATGTTCCTGAGGTTTTCCTTGAACTGTGGGCTTTGCAATTCATCAAGATATGCTTCCTGTAGCTGCAACTTTCTTTGTTCCTCACGACTATAGTAGGACTTTGGCTCATCTCTGGATGTCCTAATACGTCCTTTATCTTCCCTAGCTTGGTTTTGTATCCTTTCCAAATCAGTTTGCCCATATCTCTTGGCAACAAACCTTTTCTTCATGACAGCCTTCATCTCATACCAAGAAGAAATCTGTTGCTCTCCATATTGTCTCCTAGTATTAGCTGTCTGATACCACCAATCAAGTGCATATCCATATAAACCAGTGAAAAAAAGTGAAGAACTCTGGAGAAGAGAATGAAGAACAGGCGAGAGAGAGAGAGAGAGAGAGAGAGAGAGAGAACTAGGGTTAATCCGAGAGAGAGAAAGGAGAAAATGAGGAAATGATTTTCCTTGCTGATGTGATCATGGACCGGATCACTAAGGAGGACAATGAGGAGGGTCTAGATGAGCAACATGAAGCCACAATGCATCAACCATTTGATGATGATGCCCTAACCATTCCTGAAGGTCCCATGACTCGTTCCAGAGTCAAGAAGCTCAAGGAGAATGTTGTTGGATTACTCACTTCACATCCACAACAAGAAGGTCTTGGACAAGGTTTGATCCGAGATGTCTTGATCACCATTCAAGCCATCTCTACACCAAACTGAGGTAGTGTCTAGGCAGACATGGAGTGCGTGCTCTTTTCCTTGCTTTTGGTTTTGTCCCACGAGGTTTTCTAGAAGGAAGGTTTTTAACGAGGCCACAACATGTCTACAAATCACCTAAGTGCTACACTCGGTCCAAGACTAATAGAAGTTACATGTTATTTCATTTTAAACTTTAGACTATAGTTTTTATTTCTTTCCTTTTTTGAATCATTGTCGAAACCCTAGAGGCATGTCTCTGGTTTCTTATTTAAAGGGTCCCTTATGCCCTATTGTACTGACGCAACCTTTTTTCTATTGAAGTCATTCATCTTTTGCGGCTCTCTCTCTCTCTAAAAGAAGTGTGCCGAGTTCTGGTGTGTTGGAATTCATGAGTGTTTGTCTCATGTCAAGAAAGTATTCAGTTAACTTGTAACTGAATCATCTTCAACCATACAACAGGAACTCACCATTCAAAGGAAGACACA
>CAJHQQ010006254.1:0-10701 GCA_905132885.1 Moricandia moricandioides | reverse complement strand
TTAATCAGGTGGATAACAAGAGGCAACAACACAAGATCAATCACTTAGGCTTAAGTCTATTGTATCTTAGAAGTTTGTTGGTTTCCTCTAGTTAGGAATATTTTGGTTCTTTGTAAACATCTATCTAGCACACTGGTTTGTGGTGTGTCTAGGATTCTCTTTGATTTAGTGGATTTTGGGAGCAGGAGTTCTCCCACGAGACGTACCTGAGCCGAGGGCCGGGAACTCGTTAATTCGGTTGTGTCTTTATCTTGAGCACTAGACCTAGATCAAACTAACTTGAATCCTAAGTAACCTAAGCTAATAATCTCAACAAGTGGTATCAGAGCTTCCGGTTAAAGGTTAAGGTTGCCTAGGAGAGAGAGAGGAGCAAAGGAGGCGTTAGTTAGTACCTACTCAATGGGGAAGACAAAGGAGCGTGTCGAGATCGACAGGTTTCGAAGGAGGGATGGTGATTTCGCCTTATGGAAAGTAAGGATGCTTGCTCACTTCGGGGTTCTCGGTTTAAAGTCTATTCTCCAACGACGAGAAGTTGCTCATGGAGGATAGCGATGCCAAGGTAGAATCTGATTCTACGGCGAAAGACAAAGGGAAGGGACTCGCTGGAGTCCACTCCACCATCTCCAACTATGGATCCTGAAAAATTTGAAAAGTCAGAGAAAGCCAAGGATTTGATTCGTACTAAATGTTGGAAATAAAGTCTAAGAAAAATTCAACACTGGTGAGACTGCTGCTGCCATGTGGAGTACTTTAAACAGCTTGTACACAGAGACTTCCTTACCAAACAGAAATCTACCTACAGCTCAGATTCTACACAATTCAAGATGGTTGATTCGAAGTCTATTGATGAGAATGTGGATGATTTCCTAAAGCTAGTGGCAGATTTAAACAACTTACAAGTTCGAAGTATCAGAGGAAGTCCAAGCCATTTCTACTGCTAAGTTCTCTACCTAACAAAATATGATCAACTCAAGGAGACCCTCAAGTATGGGAGAGAAACACTTAGCTTAGCTGAGGTCACTGGAGCCGCTTAATGCCAAAGAACGAGAGTTGATGGAGAGTGGCAAGTTCACCAGGTCAGGTGGAAGAAGGTTTTGATGGTTGAGAGAGGCCGATCAGGACACCCAGACACGGCAAAGGAAGTGGGAAGAGCTTACAAGGGAAGGTCACAGAGCAGACATGAGGCGCTCGAAGTCACGTCACAGGAACAATAAAAACCCCCAAGGGGTGTTTCATCTGCGGCAAGGAGGGTCACTGGAAGCGTGAGTGTCCTAACAAGAAACAGTTCAAAACAACAGATTCAGCTAATGTGGTAGAGTCAAAGGAGCCGTTGATTCTTACCGTAAGCAACCCAATACGCCCAAGACGAATGGGTAATGGATTCTGGGCTGTTCGTTCCATATTACTCCAGACAAGAGCTTCCTATTCGACCTGGAAGAATTCAAAGGAGGAAAAGTGTTAATGGCAAATAACACACACAACAATATCAAAGGCATATGGGAAGATTAAAATTCTAAATCCAGATGGGTCCACGGTGATACTAATAGGCGTGAGGTACATGCCTGATATGAGCAGAAATCTAATATCCTATGGTATGTTGGAGACTTCAGGATGCAGATATGAGGGAAAGGATCTTATGGTTAAGTTCTATAAGGACAACAAACCAGTCATCTCAGGGAAATATCACGCAGGACTATACTACCTACAAGGAACAGTCTCGAGAGGAGAGTCGAATCTAACAAGGGTTGAGCAGAATATGACTAATGTTTGGCATTCACGCCTCGGTCATATGAGTCTCAAAAACATGTCCCAACTTGTCAAGAATGGCTATATCACTGACAAGGAGGTGAAAGAGTTGGATTTCTGTGAGCACTGTATAATTGGGAAGTCACACAAACAAAGTTTTCCTAAAGCAAAGCATGTGACGAAAGGTATACTAGAATATGTGCATTCTGATATCTGGGGTTCTCCGTCTACGCCAGACAGCCTTGCCGGGGCTAAGTATTTCATCACTTTTATTGACGACTACTCGAAAAAAGTGTGGATCTACTTTATGAGCACTAAAGACGAAGCATTTTCGAAATTCAAAGAGTGGAAAACAGAGGTCGAAACAAAGACAGAAAAGAAAATCAAATGCTTGAGAACAGATAATGGCTTGGAGTTCTGTAATAGACTATTTGATAACTACTGCAAACAGGCTGGCATTAAACGTCACAGGACCTGTACGTATACTCCACAGCAGAATGGAGTGTCAAAAAGAATGAACAGAACTATTATGGATTAGGTGAGGTGTATGCTAGCCGAATCAGGCTTGGACCAAACTTTCTGGGCAGAGGCTGCATCTACAGCCATTTATTTGATTAATAGATCACCCAACTCCACCTTAGAGTTTAAGTTGCCAGAGGAAGTATGGTCTGGATCAAAGCCGGAATTGGGACACCTTAGGACGTTTGGTTGCTCGGCATACGTCCATATTACAGAAGAGAAAACTGGACCCAAAGCCGTAAAAGGTTTCTTCGTGGGATATCCTATGGGCACTAAGGGATATCGAGTGTGGATCGAGGAGGAAGGAAGATGCAGGACCAGTAGGAACGTTGTGTTCAACGAGAATGAACTATACAAGCATTCTATTGCTAAAAAGCAGAAGAACTCAGAAGTGACTAAGGAGAAAGAAAGGCAATGCGAGCCGCAAGCTAAGAAGAGAGTATCATTCAGTGATTGATTTGATCAGGGGACCATCTTCACCTCATGACTCGTCTGAATCTGAAGATGCTCCTGATCAAGGTGGAGAAGATTCATCATCGGAAAGCTCAAATAGCTCTAATGATACTGAACAACAACAAGAAGATGAGGGTAAGAGTGATGTCACTGGAACTCTAGACTCCTACGTTCTGGCTCGCGATCGTGAACGAAGACAAAATGTGAGAGCACCATCTCGATACGAAGATGGCAACTTTGTAGCTTACGCGCTCAATGTTGTTCAAGATCTAGAGATTGAGGAGCCTAAATCCTATGGAGAAGCTATGAAAAGTCCTCAACGAAAACTATGGAAACAAGCTGCCGAAGAGGAGATGGATTCCCACAAGAAGAACAGGACTTGAGATCTCATTGATAGGCCTGCTAAGGCTAAGCTAGTTGGATGCAGATGGCTATTCAAACTAAAGCCAGGGATTCCAGGGGGTCGAGGATGAACGCTACAAAGGAAGACTAGTAGCTAAAGGGTACTCTCAAACAGAAGGAATTGACTACAACGAGATATTTTCCCCAGTAGTCAAGCACGTCTCTATCAGACTCATGCTGAGTATTGTCGTGAATCTAGATTTGGAATTAGAACAGATGGACGTGAAAACTGCTTTTCTACATGGAAGTCTGGAGGAAAGAATTCTAATGGAACAGCCTGAGGGGTTCATAAAACCAGGAACAGAGAACAAGGTGTGCCTACTGAGAAAATCTTTGTATGGTTTGAAACAATCCCCAAGGAGATGGAACCACCGTTTTAACAGCTTTATGAAGGATCAGCTATTTGAACGCAGCCGCAAGGACCTATGTGTGTACATGAGGGACATTCAAACGGACAAGGCCATCTACCTACTCCTATACGTTGATGACATGCTAATTGCCTCAGCAAATAAGAAGGTCATAAAAGATCTCAAGGAAAGATTGAGTGCTGAATTCGAGATGAAAGATATGGGAAAGGCTTCAAGGATTTTGGGTATGGATATCATACGAGACAGAGAAAAGGGAACATTGATCCTATCTCAAGGAAAATATATTGAGAAAGTCTTAAAAACTTTTGGAATGATGGACGCAAAGACTGTGATAACGCCTACAGCATCACATTTTAAACTCAGAAGCCTAATCGACAACGAGGTAAAAGAGGAGGCAGCACATATGGAAAGGATTCCGTATGCCAGCGCAGTGGGAAGCCTAATGTATGCTATGGTTGGCTCTAGACCTGACCTAGGATTTGCAGTAGGTTATGTGTGTCGCTTCATGAGTAAACCAGGGAGAGAACACTGGAAAGCAGTTCAGTGGATTCTAAGATACTTAAAGGGAGCGATGGAGTCTAACCTAACATTCAAGAAGTATTCTACAATGTGTGTGGAAGGTTTCTTAGACTCAGACTATGCAACAGACAGAGATAGAAGTCGTTCAGTCACAGGTTATGTTTTCAAATTTGGAGGCAATACTATTTCATGGAAATCTTGTCTACAATCAGTAACAGCCCTATCTACAACAGAAGCAGAGTACATGGCTATGAATGAAGCAGATAAAGAAGCAATGTGGCTAAAAGAAATATGCTCAGAGTTAGGTTTCAAACAACAGGGTATTAAACTACACTGTGATTCACAAAGTGCACTAGCCCTAGCAAGAAATCCAGTAAATCACGAGAAGACTAAGCATATAGCTACCAAGTTCAACTTCATTCGGGATCTAGTGGAAGCAGGCGACATTGTTCTATGTAAGATACATACTAATGTTAACCCTGCAGATTTCCTAACAAAGACAGTACCTGGTCAGAAGTTCCAGCTTTGCTGCGAGCTTTTGAACATTCACTAAGGAGAAAGAGACGGCTCCAGGTGATCTCAACGTCATGATTCCACCTCGCATAATACAAATCACGAGTGAGTTAGTAGTTATGAAAAAAAGAATCAAAAGGGACACGAGACACCATGACAGACCAGAACTCAGAAGGGATCACCTGGAGAAGGATGAGAATCGAGTAGAGTGCTCGATTCAGGTGGAGGTTGAATAAGCATCAGACGGTCATGGGTTTGAAGCAGCCAGGGACTTATGGTGAGTAAATAAGTCACAACAAGGTCCGAAAGGGATCAAACTCAGTCACGAGGACATCTCAGAGACAACAAACGCCTACAGACAGTGAAAGAAAATAAGTATCAATGATAAACTCGAGTACATCGTGATACTGAAAGAGATTTTCTTTAAGAGCTACCTGAAGGATGTTATAACATATGTGCACAAGATTGCGGAGCTGTTAACTCATGGAAAATTATGAGAAGTCAGATCGGCGAAGCAAGCACATAGAGTAAAGGTTCGGATGAGAAAGATCCTTACTTGATTTATGAAAGAGGTGGAGCGTGATGAGGAAACTCGGGAACGAGCTCAAGGCATGACGGAATCTCAAGGTCGGTGACTGAAATACGAACCGACGAGACGACATGCAAAGAGAACAATGAAGAGTTAGCTCAAGCTCAAGTAAGATCGCTTCAAACTTCCTACAAATGATCCTATTTCCTCGAGATCTAGAGGGAGAAGAGGTACCTGGGAAGATGAGGCGATGAGACGACACGGAGCTACACAAGGTCACACGAGGGGACACTGATGTGGTGGAGCAACGCGATATCTCTCGACGAGAAGCAAGGTGAAGCTTCAATCGACCTCGGAGGCACAGGTTCTTCGAGGAGGAGACACGAGAGAGAGACACTAGAGAGAGAGTGAAAGATCGAGACTGATCTCTTCACCTTCGTAGCAAGAGAGAGAAGAGAGAGCTTATCGGCTGAGAGGATGGGCTTATGGGTTTATGGGCTTCAGTCCAAACCGGTGGAGATTTGTGAAGGTTTGGGCTTAAGCAAACTTCTCTGGGCCACAATCAGCACAGGCCCACTCCAGCTCTTTTGTACCTAATCACATACGACACATATATATATATATATATATGTTAAGTATGATTGATTAGGGCATAAGCAAGTATCAGGAAGCTAAGGTTTAAAGCAACAAGAATCAGATTAATCAGGTGGACAACAAGAGGCAACAACACAAGATCAATCACTTAGGCTTAAGTCTATTGTATCTTAGAGGTTTGTTGGTTTCCTCTAGTTAGGAATATTTGGTTCTTTGTAAACATCTATCTAGCACGCTGGTTTGTGGTGTGTCTAGGATCTCTTTGATCTAGTGGATTTTGGGAGCAGGAGTTCTCCCACGAGACGTACCGAGCCGAGGGCCGGGAACTCGTTAATTCGGTTGTGTCTTTATCTTGAGCACTAGACCTAGATCAAACTAACTTGAACCCTAAGTAACCTAAGCTAATAATCTCAACAGGTTCCATACCACAAACTCAACATCTTCATTAGAGATATTAGACACATCGTTAACGCAGACGCATAACAATAAGCCGTCACTACCCCTGTTCGTTTCATAATCACCGCGTCCAACCGCAGCGGCAAAAAAATATACTGTGGCGGAGGCAAAAATAACAGTGTAAAAGCCATGGTAGTCGCTAACAGATTTTGCCGGAGACACGGAAAATTGGACTTCGATGTCGCTGATTTATTCAGCGTCCGTTTTATTCTCTGTTAGTTGCTGCAGCGGCTAGTAAATCAGTTAACCATGCTTCAATGGTGTTGTGTGTTGCGGCTATTAAAGACTTAATTTTCTGACGCTGCTACTGACGCAGCGATAATGAAACGAACAGGGCTACTGTGACAGAATTGAGCGATCCTGCGTTTATCGAAACTTGGATGAGGGTAGATTAGGTCAATTTTACCTGTGACCTCTACAGGTGAAGATCTATGGAGATGGATTCTCACCGTGTAAACCCCATCCGCATTCAACATGAGACTCAGAGACTGCTTTGCGGCTTTATCCAAATGTTTTATTGTAAATCTCCTACTGTTGATTAAATGGTTCCAACGTTTGCAAGTAGATTGTAAACGTTTCAAAGATGTAGCCTCAATGCGACATAGTATCTCCTCTAACAAATCATCTGGTAGATCAGACATCATCATTGTGTTGCGTTTCTTCTTCTTATTGTAACGCAACCCATATTTTTTGTAGGGTTTTCTTAGTTTTGGGAAGGATTGTTCTCGTATTGGGAAGCCAGGATCTTGAATCAGAATCTGCAATAAGTTTAGAGATCAGTGGTTCAGTTTAAATGTAGAGGAATGAAAAATCTAAGAACAAAAAACAAAAAAAAAAGCCTGGATGAATAAGAGATTTACAGATCTGCCTTCTACCCAAGAGCACTCGTTAATCGCATCACACTCCTGAGAAACTTGCCCACAGCCTGGGATAGCTTTGGATTCTTTAACATTAGATGTTACTTCAGACATTGTCAATCTGTGAGTTTTGGTGGCTATTTAGGGTTTTCATAACAAATTATGTTTCTTGACTCGTATATCTTTAAAACCCTCAGACTTTTTTCCTATTTAATTTGGTTCTTTTATCTAGTTTATTTTTTCTATTTTCTTAACTATTTCCTTTTAAAATATTATGTCCAAAGTATGGCCAAATTATTTTCGTTATCAAATGGAAATTTCAAGAAAAAGACTCATGACCTTAATTTGGTAAACAGAACATAACCTCAGACTTTTTTCCTATTTAATCTGGTTCTACTATTTTTTTTTCTATTTTCTTAACTCTTTCCTTTTAAAATATTATATCCAAATTATTTTCTTTATTAAATGGAAATTTCAAGAAAAAGAGTCATGACCTTAATTGTTTATTTTTATCACTCGAATAGATTTTTGTCTCGGTTATTGCAGTTTTGAAATGACAATGGTTGTATGTTCGGATAGTTATGCATGTTTATGGATAAGAAAAACTTGAAAGTCACATTTTAGACCCGAAAATATGTGGAACTGACTTAAAATACCAGGAACCGATCGAAAATGGACCTGAAATATCTGGAACCGAACCGACACAGTAAAGATCTGAAAAATTCCGAGTATTAATGGCTCCGACTCAAGTGAATTCAAATTCAATCCGGATCCGACAAGATTGGACCTGGAACCGGCCTGAACAATTATCGATATCTATATGAATCCAAATTTCTAAGACTCAAAAGACTCGGATCCGACAAAATCTCACCTGAACCCGACTCGAAAATCCGAATGCTGAGGCCTACATTTGATTTGTTCGTCTGAAAAGAAATCGTAGATGTAGTTTTTTTTATAGTCATGTAAATAGGAAAATGATGTTTGTTATATTACATAACCGCTCAACACTTCAACAGTTATATAGTCCGTACCATGTGAATATCTAATAGCGTCAACAACCATTATTACAGGCAACACCACAAATTTTAACTAGTAACTAGATTCTCGGGTATATTTTATTTATTTTTTAATATATTATGCATTAAGTTTTATTTATCATAAGAAACTTTAAATAATTTGATAGTTGGCCAAAAGCATGAAGTTGATTTTTTTGAATTTTTATTTATGCTTAACAGATTAAATATCAACAGTGAATGTGGATATATATTTTGGCATCTACTTAATGAGATTTTTTCAAGAATAACATAAGTTAAGTATTTTTTGCAAAAATACACACTATCAAAAATATATTAACACTTGGGTTTACATTTTAATGATTATTGTTTAGGGTTTAGTATTAAAGGGGTGAGATTGAATTTCAAATTTTTTTATAAATATTTAGAAAAATTAGTCAAATCTATTTTTTTAATCAAAAAAAAAATAGGTATTTTTGAAAATAATCATTCACTAAAGGTAAATTTGCAAAGTGATATCAAACTTATGGTGTAAATGAAATATTTTAAATCTATTTTTTTCCAGTAACATAATTGTTTAGAATTTTGATTTTATTTATTTTAGTTTTTGTTAAACATAAGTATAATTTTTTTAAATATATGATTTTGGCTTTTAATGAATAAGAAACCATATTTAAAATATATGATTACAATGTCAACCAAAATTTATCAATATGTAATTTTTTTGAATATTGATGAAATAAACATTTATTAGTAATTATTAAGTTTTTAAAAATAATAATGTTTTATATTTCGTTTATACCTCAATTTAGTACTGTATAAAAAATATATACTCATCAAAAGTGGATTTGGTCTTATTGATAGTGGGCTTATTTAGTACATAAGTTGATTAAGATGCCCAATCTTCTTTTCTGATTTGAGCCCAATAACATTATCTGTCTTATTTGTTTTCTTTTTGAAATTGTGGAGACAGAAAAAAAAACAGTGAGCTCCAAGGTTCCAGATTCTTGCCGACGTACTCGAGCTCAACTCGATCAATAACACGACCTCGATCTAAACCAACAAAAGATATTTGAGCTTAGATATGAAAATATCACGGGTAAGCAGTGTTTGAATAGATCGAGTAGCTTTGTTTATGTATTTTTTGATTTTTAGATCTGTTTATTTTATGGTAACCTATGACTTCATCAGACAAAAGATCCTTAACATGCATGTTCTATTTTCGCAGAGATTACCCATACCTCTCTCAAAATCAATCTTCAACTGGAATCTTTTTTTTTTTAATTTTTGAAAAAGAAAACGACATAGACTGTGTCGAAATGGGATTTTATCTTTTTTACTTTTAATATTATTCAACTCGAGCTTATCTTGTTTATTTTTTTTACTGTTCGTTCTAACAGAAAAGAAAAAGTTCGAGTGTGAAAAAAGAAGAGCGTAGAAGGTGAAAGCTTGACTTACACACGACAACGGTAACCCGAGAAGTTTTATGACTGTATTAAACTAACCAATTAAGATGGTTGTATCAAGTTTTCCACTTTGAATGATTTCAAAGTCTACCAAACTAAGAAACATGTTTTCGTCTTGCAGGGTTGAAGGAGTGATATCAGTGGTGTGAATGAAGGCAATCTTGTATTGATGATTGGTAGTCTTGTAACTACTGCCGTTATTAGTCACTGAGAAATTGTCAATATTTCTCCAAACTCCAACAGGTACCTTATTCTCCAAACTATCAAAGTATGCCTTCTTACATGATGTATATATTTTGTTACCCTTCAATATAATAAGAATAAACGTCTTAGATAGTAGTTTGACATATAGTTAGGAATAATGAGAAGAAATAAAAGAAAGAATGATTAGCAAGTTGTAGACTTACATATGCATCAGACAAAACAATTTCTAAGGTTTCTCCTGAAAGAGGCGTGAATTGCTTCCAAGTATGAAGAACCTTAACTTGTAGACGCTATGCTGTTTTGTAAGGTCTAACCTGGTGGATAAAACTGAATTCCATAATTGCAGTGGAGTTTCAATAAAGAATAAAGATGGGGAGAGTTATGGGTAGACTACAATATTTATAACTGACGTTGATTTTTTTTTGGTGAAGAAACGGTTGTTAGAGTTTAAGATATTAGGTTTGATATTATTTTGAAAATATTTTGTTAACAAAATATGATATAGAAGTGGAGATTTTACAGGAATGAAAAGATAATATACTCAAACAACCGCCGCTTAATTGCAATCTACCCATAACTCTCCCCCACCTTAATTTTGGTAGATACATCTAATTTTTATTTTTTTTAAACAATTTACGGTTTTGTTAAGATTGCAGCAAAAAATTTTGTCGTAATTATCTTGTACAACATATTTTCTTATCACATAATAAAAGAAATTCTTAATTGTATTTGTTTAGTAAACATCATAAGAACTTTGTTTGTTTCTTATAATACAGGTGGAAAATCAGTGAAGCACATGGAAATGTACGGGAAAAAAAGAAGTAGCTTTTTTAAAACGTGGATAAAACGTGGTTTTACCTTTGTATGATAACTGTTTTTTTAGTTAGTGGAGTTCATCGTAACTGCTTTATTGATAGATGATGATTGTGCATTAGTAGAAATATATATGTAGAAGTTGATTTTTTTAAAAAGTAGGTCCAGTGGCATAGAAAGTAATATTCCAAGTAGAAATAAGGGTAAATGTTAAGAATGATTCTGTTTTAATAAATTAGATTGTTAATA
>CAJHQQ010006253.1:0-10701 GCA_905132885.1 Moricandia moricandioides | reverse complement strand
TCCAAATCAAGTTGATCAATAGCATTGGCAGTTATGATGAAGACTTATCCCAGTTTTAACCCGAGTGATTACCAGTTGTGTCCTGTCTGAGATTTAGCAATTATCTTGCTGATACTAATCACAACAACCAGAACGAATCACGATGTACGAAGGTTTGATTTTTTGGAACTCATAATGCAGTGGACGACATCACCTGAAGTTGACTCAAGTGTCACTAGGAGTTTATGATTGAAGACATGTTATCCACTTTGTAACCGAGAGTGATTACCAGATGCCCTGTTTGGAGAGTTTGGCGAATGTTATTCTTGATCTATCAGAGCCCGAATGAATCAACGATAAACCAGAGCTATTGATTATGCACTACTAAATCAGTGGTAGAATCACCCTGAAGTTGAATCAATATCATTGGAGTTTATGATGAAGAGTTATTCCCACTTTTAACCGAGAGTGATTTCCAGTTGCCCTGTTTGGAGACTTTTGGCAATTTCTTCTTGATACTACATCAAACAGAATGAATCACTACTGTAAGAAGCTTGATTTGGACTCATAAAACAGTGGATAGTCAACCCAGAGTTTGAATCAATATCATAGGAGTTAGATGAAGAAGTTATCCCACTTTAACCGAAGTGATTCCCAGTTTAACCCTGTTTGGAGATTTGGCAATTTCTTCTTGGTTCAAATAAACCAGAATGAATCACGATGTAAGAAGCTGATTGTACTTAATAAATAAGTGTAAATCACCCTGAAGTTGAATCAATATCATAGGATTATGATGAGAAGCTTGCCTTGCCTCCTAAGACACGTTAGGTTGAGCTGAGGTGCCTTATGAGTCAAGTATTGTACGGACATACTTGTAACTCAAGCAAGTTCAACTCTGCTTCTCCTTCACTTGTTTACGGATCCTTTCTTCTTCTTATTTGATTATATACTTTGTCAATAGATAATCACCCTGAATTTGAATCAATATCATTGGAGTTATGATGAAGATGTTATTCCACTTTTAACCGAAGTGATTCCAGTTTACCCTGTTTGGAGATTTGGCAATTTCTTCTTGATTCTAATCAAACCAGAATGAATAAAGATGTAAGAATCGTGATTTGACTCATAAATCAGTGTAGAATCATCCTGAAGTTGAATCAAGATCCATAGGAGTTATAATGAAGAAGTTATCCCACTTTTAACTGAAGTGACTCCAGTTTACCCTGTTTGGAGATTTGGCAATTTCTTCTTGATTCTAATCAAAACCAGAATGAATCAAGATGTAAGAGCTTTATATGGACTCATAAATCAGTGGATAATCAGCCTGAAATTAAATCAATATCATTGGAGTTATGATGAAGAAGTTATCCCACTTTTAACCGAAGTGATTCCAGTTTGCCCTGTATGGAGATTTGGCAATTTCATCTTGATTCTAATGCAAACCAGAATGAATCAAGATGTAAGAATCTTGAATTGGACTTCATAAATCAGTGTAGAATCATCCTGAAGTTGAATCAATATCATATGGAGTTATGATGAAGAAGTTATCCCACTTTTAAACCGAAGTGACTCCAGTTTACCCTGTTTGGAGATTTGGCAATTTCTTCTTGATTCTAATCAAACCAGAATGAATCAAGATGTAAGAAGCTTTATTTGGACTCATAAATCAGTGGGATAATCACCCATGAAGTTAAATGCAATATCATTGGAGTTATGATGGAGAAGTTATCCCACTTTTAACCGAAGTGATTCCAGTTTGCCCCTGTTTGGAGATTTGGGCATTTCTCTTCTTGATTCTAATCAAACCAGAATGAATCAAGATGTAAAGAATCTTGATTTGGACCATAAATGAGTTTTAGAATCACCCTGAAGTTGAATCAAGATCATAGGAATTATGATGAAGAAGTTATCCCACTTTTTAAACGAAGTGTTTCCAGTTTGCCCTGTTTTGGAGATTTGGCAATTTATTTTGATACTAATAAAACCAGAGTGAATCACGATATAAGAAGCTTGATGTTGGACTCATAAATCAGTGTAGAATCACCCTGAAGTTGAATCAAGATCATAGGAGTTATGATGAAGGAAGTTATCCCAACCTTTTAACCAAAGTGACTCCAGTTTACGCCTATTTGGCAATTTCTTCTTGATTCTAATCAAACCAGAATGTATCAAGATGTAAGAAGCTTTATTTTGACTCATAAATCAGTTGTAGAATCATCCCTGAAGTTGAAATTAAGATCATAGGAGTTATGATGAAGAAGTTATCCCACTTTAACCGAAGTGACTCCAGTTTTACCCTTTTTGGAGATTTTGACAATTTCTTCTTGATTCTAATCAAACCAGAATTTAATCAAGATTAAGAAAGCTTTAATTTTGACTCATAAATTCAGTGGATAATCACCCTGAAGTTGAATCAATTATCATTGGAGTTATGATGAAGAAGTATCCCACTTTTTAACCGAAGTGATTCCAGTTTGCCCTGTTTGGAGAGTTGGCAATTTCTTCTTGATACTAAATAAAACCATAATGAACTCAAGATGTAATGAATCTTTATCTGGACTCATAAATCAGTGTAGAATCACCCTGAAGTTGAATCAAGATCATAGGAGTTATGATGAAGATGTTATCCCACTTTTACCGAAGTGACTCCAGTTTACCAATGTTTGGGAGATTTGACAATTTACTCTTGATACTAATAAAACCAGAATGAATCACGATGTAAGAAGCTTTGATTTGGACTCATAATCAGTGTAGAATCACCTGAAGTTGAAATCAATATCATTGGATTATGATGAAGAAGTTAATCCCACTTTTAACCGAAAGTGATTCAGTTTGCTCCTGTTTGGAGAGTTGGGAATTTATTCTTGATACTAATAAAACCAGAACGAATCACGATGTAAGAAGCTTTGATTTGGACTCATAAATCAGTGTAGAATCACCCTGAAGTTTGAATAAGATCATATGGAGTTATGATGAAGAAGTTATCCCACTTTTAACCGTAAGTGATTCCAGTTTCCCTGTTTGGAGATTTGGCAATTTTTCTTGATATCAATAAAACCAGAATGAATCAACGATGTAAGAAGCTTGTATTTGGACTCATAAATCAGTGTAGAATCACTCCTGACTTTGAATCAATATCATTGGAGTTATGATGAAGAATTATCCACTTTTAACCGAAGTGATTCCAGTTTACCCCTGTTCGGAGATTTGGTAATTCTTCTTGATTCTAAATCAAACCATAATGAATCACGATGTAAGAAGCTTGATTTGGACTCATAAATCTGTGTAGAATTACCCTGAAGTTGAATCAAGATCATAGAGTTATGATGAAGAAGTTATCCACTTTTTAACCGAAGTGATCTCAGTTTACCCTGTCTTGGAGCATTTGGCAATCTTCTTCTTGATTCTAAAACAAACCAGAATGAATCAAGCATGTAAGAAGCCTTATTTGGACTCATAAATCGGTGTAGAATCCACCCTGAAGTTGAATCAAGATCACTAGGAGTTATGATGAAGAGTTATCCCACCTTTTAACCGAAGTGACTCCAGCCTTACCCTGTTTGGAGATTTGGCAATTTCTTCTTTGATACAATATAAAACCAGAATGAATCACGATGTAAGAATCTTGGATTTGGACTCATAAATCAGATTAGAACCACCCTGAAGTTGAATCAATATCATAGGGAGTTATGATGAAGAAGTTATCCCACTTTTAACCGGAAGTGACTCCAGTTGTACCGCTGTTTGGAGACTTGGCAAATTTCTTCTTGATTTTAATCAAAACAGAATGTAATCAAGATGTAAGAAGCTTTATTTGGACTCATAAATAAGTTGATAAACCCCTGAAGTTGAATCAAATATCATTGGAGTTATGATGAAGAAGTTATTCCCACTTTTAACCAAAGTGATTCCAGTTTGCCCTGTTTGGAGAGTTGGCAATTTCTTCTTGATACTAATTAAAACCATAATGAATCAAGATGTAAGAATCTTGATCTGGACCTCATAAATCAGTGTAAGAATCACCCTGAAGTTGAATCAAGATCATAGGAGTTATGATGAAGAAGTTATCCCACTTTTATCCGAAGTGACTCTAGTTTACCCTGTTTGGAGATTTGGCAATTTCTTCTTGAATTTTAATCAAACCAGAATGAATCAAGATGTAAGAAGCTTTATTTGGACTCATAAATCAGTGGAGAATCACCCTGAAGTTGAATCAATATCATTGGAGTTATGATGAAGAAGTTATCCCAATTTTAACCGAAGTGATTCCAGTTTGCCCTGTTTGGAGATTTGGCAATTTCTTCTTGATACTAATAAAACCAGAATGAATCATGACGTAAGAAACTTTATCTGGACTCATAAATCAGTGTCGAATCACCCTGAAGTTGAATCAATATCATTGGACTTATGATGAAGAAGTTATCCCACTTTTAACCGAAGTGATTCCAGTTTGTCCCAGTTTGGAGATTTGGGAATTTATTCTTGATACTAATAAAACCAGAATGAATCACGATGTAAGAAGCTTGATTTGGACTCATTAATCAGTGTAGAATCACCCTGAAGTTGAATTAATATCATTGGAGTTATGATGAAGAAGTTATCCCACTTTTAACCGAAATGATTCCAGTTTGCCCTGTTTGGAGATTTGGCAATTTCTTCTTGATACAAATAAAACCAGAATGAATCACAATGTAAGAAGCTTGATTTGGACTCATAAATCAGTGTAGAATCATCCTGAAGTTGAATAAATATTATTGAACTTATGATGAAGAAGTTATCCCACTTTTAACCCTAGTGATTCCAGTTTACCCTGTTTGGAGATTTGGCAATTTCTTCTTGATAACAAATAAAACTAAGAATGAATCACGATGTAAGAAACTTGATCTGGACTCATAAATCAGTTTAGAATAAATCCTGAAGTTTGAATCAATATTATTGGACTTATGATGAAGAAGTTATCCCACTTTTAACCGAAGTGATTCCAGTTTACCCTGTTTGGAGATTTGGGAATTTATTCTTGATACTAATAAAACCAGAATGAATCACGATGTAAGAAGCTTGATTTGGACTCATTAATCAGTGTAGAATCACCCTGAAGTTGAATTCAATATCATTGGAGTAATGATGAAGAAGTTATCCCACTTTTAACCGAAATGATTCCAGTTTGCCCTGTTTGGAGATTTGGCTATTTCTTCTTGATACTAATAAAACCAGAATGAATAACGACGTAAGAAGCTTTGATTTGGACTCATAAATCAGTGTAGAATCACCCTGAAGTTGAATCAAGATCATAGGACTTATGATGAAGAAGTTATCCCACTTTTAACCGAAGTGATTCCAGTTTGCCCTGTTTGGAGATTTGGGCAATTTATTCTTGATACTAATAAAACCAGAATGAATCAAGTTGTAAGAAGCTTGATTTGGACTCATTAATCAGTGTAGAATCACCCTGAAGTTGAATCAATACCATTGGAGTTATGATGAAGAAGTTATCCCAATTTTAACCGAAGTGATTCCAGTTTGCCCTGTTTGGAGATTTGGCAATTTCTTCTTGATACAAATAAAACCAGAATGAATCACAGTGTAAGAAGCTTGATTTGGACTCATAAATCAGTGTAGAATCATCCTGAAGTTGAATAAATATCATTGAACTTATGATGAAGAAGTTATCCCACTTTTAACCCTAGTGATTCCAGTTTACCCTGTTTGGAGATTTGGCAATTTCTTCTTGATACAAATAAAACCAGAATGAATCACGATGTAAGAAACTTGATCTGGACTCATAAATCAGTTTAGAATCATCCTGAAGTTGAATCAATATCATTGGACTTATGATGAAGAAGTTATCCAACTTTTAACCGAAGCGATTCCAGTTTGTCCTGTTTGGAGATTTGGGAATTTATTCTTGATACTAATAAAACCAGAATGAATCTGATGTGATCATGGACCGGATCACTAAGGAGAACAAGGAGAGTCTAGATGAGCCACATGAAGCCACATTGCATCAACAACCTGGTGATGATGCTCTAGCCATTCCTGAAGGTCCCATGACTCGTTCCAGAGTCAAGAAGCTTAAAGAGAATGTTGTTGGATTACTCACTTCACATCCACAACAACAAAGTCTTGGACAAGGTCTGATCCGAGATGTCTTGATCACCATTCAAGCCATCTCTACATCAAGCTGAGTTAGTGTCTAGGCAAGACATGGGGTGTGTGCTCTTTTCCTTGCTTTTGGTTTTGTCCCACGAGGTTTTCCGGAGGAAGGTTTTTAACGAGGCCACAACTTGTCTTCACATCACCTAAGTCCTATCTCGGTCCAAGACTATAGAAGTTTACATTTTATTTCATTTCATTTAAAAGCTTATGTTAAACTCTAGTTTCCTTTTTTGGTCTTTGTCGAAACCCTAGAGGATATGTCTCTGGTTTCTTATTTAAAGAGGTCTCTACACCCTCTTGTACTCATCCAGCTTTTTAATAAACAAGTAACATTCTCCTTGACGGCTCTCTCTCTAGAAAGTGTGTCGAGTTCTGGTGTGTAGTATCCAGAGACCTAAGGGTGTTTAGTTTGGTGTGTCATATCCAAGTTATTCATCTAGGAGTATCAAGAGATCATCCATCCCTCTTGTGTCACCATTCAATCCACACGCCTTGAAGAACTTGAGTCTCTGATTCGTTCTTGCAAGGATCTATCCATTCCCATCAACCAAAGAGCATCCTAGGGACGCATCAAGTGGTATCAGAGCAACTTTGGTTGGGAAGTACTCGTTACCCTCTCTTGTTTTCTCTGTTGTTTCATCCGTGTCTCATCTTTATCTTTTGAATAAGCAGTAGAACTCATCTAACTAGGGCTGCTCGTGATTGCATAAGAGATTAGACAAGAACTTTGAAACTTTCCTTATTTGGTTTTTTGCGGAAACCCTAGAGAGAGAGTAACCCTTGCCGCATGCTACCTTGTTGTCGATCACTTTGTGCATTAGTCTAGCTTGTTTATCACCTTGAACACGAGCATAATAAGATTGTTAGGGTGCTAGAAAACCTTAGAAGAGATTAGGAAAAAGTTTAGGAGCTTTTCCTTTTTGCTTGAATCTTTTTCCTTTTTCTAGCCGATTGTTCCTTTTTGTTTTGTCTTGCAATACAAGCTTGGTTCTTTTTCCTTTTTGCTTGTTTCTTTTTCGCTTTTTGCTTGTCTTGTTACCTAGAATCCTTTTACTGGTTATTGTGTTTACCTTTGAGCAGGAAACATGGTGTCCGAGTCTGAAGAAGAAGCTGAACTCGTCCGGAGGAACAAGCTTCTCATGGAGGCTATGACAAACCAACTTAACAAGAGTATGGTGGCAACCATGACCGAGATGATGAGGACCAATCTCAATGACATCAGGAGAGAGCTTTAGAGAGAGACATCAGGAGAGCTACTAGTCACTGCCAAACCAAGAGACTAGGAGAGAAGAAAGACCTCTAAACAACTCCGCCAAGCAACTCGCCAAGAACAATGATGGTTATGAGGAGACTGATGAAGAGTATGAACACTTCAGCTCATCCTCAAGAAGACCTAGGCGTGTCCAAGAGAGAAGAATGAACCAGGGAGATGAAACTTGCTGGTTTGAAGATTCAAGATACCCCCATTCCATGGCCATAAGCTATCCGGATGCCTAATCTTGAGTGGGAGAAGAAGATTGAGCTAGTCTTTCAGTGCAAGCAGTACACACACCACAAGAAGATTCAGATTGCTGCCACTGAGTTCTATGACTATGCCTTGAGTTTGGTGGGAATCAGTACATCACAACTCGTAGGAGGAATGGGAGAGGAACCAGTTGAGACTTGGACAGAGATGAAGTCAATCATGCGCAAGAGGTTTGTTCCAAGCCATTACCTTAGAGACTTGCACCACCGGCTGAGGAAACTTACCCAAGGTTCAAGATCAGTGGAGGAGTATTACCAGGATATGGAGTTACTCATGCTGAGGTGATGTGATCATGGACCGGATCACTAAGGAGAACAAGGAGAGTCTAGATGAGCCACATGAAGCCACATTGCACCAACAACTTGGTGATGATGCTCTAGCCATTCCTGAAGGTCCCATGACTCGTTCCAGAGTCAAGAAGCTTAAGGAGAATGTTGTTGGATTACTCACTTCACATCCACAACAAGAAAGTCTTGGACAAGGTCTGATCCGAGATGTCTTGATCACCATTCAAGCCATCTCTACATCAAACTGAGTTAGTGTCTAGGCAAGACATGGGGTGCGTGCTCTTTTCCTTGCTTTTGGTTTTGTCCCATGAGGGTTTTCCGGAAGGAGGTTTTTAACGAGGCCACAACTTGTCTTTCAACATCACTTAGGCCCTATCTCGGTCCAAGGCTAAATGAAGTTACATTTTTATTTCATTTTAAACTTATGTTAAACTTAGACTATAGTTTTCTTTCTTTCCTTTTTTGGTTTATTGTCGAACACCTTAGAGAGTATGTTCTCTGGTTTCTTATTTAAAGGGTCTCTACCACCCTCTTGTAATCATCCAGCTTTTAATAAACATAGTATCTTTCTCCTTAGACGGCTCTCTCTCTAGGAAAAGTGGTGTCAGAGTTCCTGGTGTTAGGTATCCAGGGACCTGAAGGGTGTTTAGTTTGGTGTGTCATTCCAAGTTATTCCAATCCTAGGAGTATCAAAGGGGAGATTTCATCCATCCCCTTGATTTAACTGTCACCATTCAATCCACACGCCTTGAAGAACTTGAGTCTCTGATTCGTTCTTGCAAGGATCTATCCATTCCCATCAACCAAAGAGCATCCTAGGGACGCATCAAGTGGTATCAGAGCAACTTTGGTTGGGAAGTACTCGCTATCCTCTTTTGTTCTCTTGTTTCTTTTGTTGTTTCATCCGTGTTTCAATCTCTATCATCTTGAATAAGCATTAGAACCCTATTTTGTTTAGGGCTGCTCGAGATTGCATAAGAGATTAGACAAGGATTTTTAAAACTTTCCTTATTTGGATTCTGCGGAAACCCTAGAGAGAGAAGAACCCTAGCCGCATGCTTCACTTTGTCGATCACTTTGTTCATTGTTTAACTTGTTTATCACCTTGAACACGAGTATAATAAGGTTGTTAGGGTGCTAGAAAACCTTAGAAGAGATTAGGAAAAAGTTTAGAAGTTTTTCCTTTTTGCTTGATCGTTTTCCTTTTAGCTAGCCGATTATCCTTTTTGCTTTTGTCTTGCAAAACAAGCTTGTTTTCTTTTCCTTTTTGCTTGTTTTCTTTTTCCTTTTTGCTTGTCTTGTTTCCCTAGAAACCTTTTACTGGTTGTCTTGTTTTCCTTTGTGCAGGAAAGCATGGGTCCGAGTCTGAAGAAGAAGCTGCACTCGTCAGGAAGAACAAGCTTCTCATGGAAGCTATGACAATCAACTCAACCAAAGCATGGTGGCAACCATGACCGAGATGATGAGGACCAACCTCAATGACATCAGGAGAGAGCTCAGAGAAGACATCAGGAGAGCTACTAGTCAAGTGCCAAACCGAGAGACTAGGAGAGAAGAGAGACCTCATGCAACTCGCCAAGAGCATGATGGTTATGAGGAGACTGACAATGAGTATGAACACCTCAGCTCATCCTCAAGAAGACCTAGGCGTGTCCAAGAGAGAAGGATGAACCAGGGAGATGAGCTTGCTGGTTTGAAGATCAAGATACCCCCATTCCATGGCAAAGCTGATCCGGATGCCTACCTTGAGTGGGAGAAGAAGATTGAGTTAGTCTTTCAGTGTAAGCAGTACACAAACCACAAGAAGATTCAGATTGCTGCCACTGAGTTCTATGACTATGCTCTAAGTTGGTGGGATCAGTACATCACAACTCGTAGGAGGAATGGAGAGGAACCAGTTGAGACTTGGACAGAGATGAAGTCTATCATGCGCAAGAGGTTTGTTCCAAGCCATTACCACAGAGACTTGCACCACCGGCTGAGGAAACTTACCCAAGGATCAAGATCAGTGGAGGAGTATTACCAGGAGATGGAGTTACTCATGCTGAGGGCTAGCATATCAGAGGATAGAGAAGCAACCATGTCTAGGTTCCTTTGTGGTTTAAACCGAGAGATACAAGACAATGTTGAGATGCAACATTATGTGGAGCTTGAAGAGATGCTACACAAGGCTATTCTTGTGGAGCAACAGCTCAAGAGGAGGGGACATTCACGCAACCAGTATGGCTCTAACCGGTTACACAACACCAAGGAAGAGAAGTCACCTTATCCTAAGGAGTCTAAACCGTTCCAGAAGGATAACAAGTCCTATCCAAGAGAAGAGACCAAACCAAGCAGTGCTCTTGACAAGGGCAAAGGCAAGGTTGAAGCTTCTAGTTCCAGAGCTCGTGATGTCAAGTGTTTCAAGTGCCAAGGAAGAGGTCATTATGCCAATGAATGTACCAACAAGAGAGTCATGATCTTGCTGGAAAATGGAGAGTATGCCTCAGAAGATGACAACACCGAGTCTGACCAAGAAGACACTGAAGAACATGAAGAAGGACCAGTCCAGGGGAAGCTTTTAGTAGCAAGAAGGCTTCTAAGCTTGCAAAACAAGACTGAGGAGCTAGAGCAACGTGAGAACCTCTTCTACACCCGGTGCTTGGTCCAAGGAAAAGTGTGCAGCCTCATTGTTGATGGAGGTAGTTGTGTGAATGCTGCGAGTGAAACAATGGTCCAGAAGTTGGGATTGAAGGTTCAGAAACATCCCAAGCC
>CAJHQQ010006252.1:0-10702 GCA_905132885.1 Moricandia moricandioides | reverse complement strand
ACCAAGTAGATCTAAAATCAGGTAATTTGGGGTTCAAATATTAAGGTTTATTTATAGTCTTTACAAAATGAGGGTAAAATAATAGTTTTATCATTGAAAAAATGATAGTTTTATCTTTTAATGACACAACTGTAATTTTGGGACCACAATGAATTGGCTCACATGATGGATTTACTATTCCCTATGATATCATATGTCACTACAAACTAGGACTAGACACAAAAATTCCTTATTTATATGCATGGCCGGTTATGAACAAAAAAACGGATGAAACGTTCATATTGGCATATATATGCCAGATGACCTCCAAATCATTGATTTTTGAGAAGATTAACCGGAAATGTTAATGGTCCAATAAATCTCATATATGGCCTTGTTACATACATTTTACTCGTTCGTATCCACTTCGATTTTTAAGTACCCGTTGTTAATTTGAATATCGAATATTTAATATATGTAAGTATAAAATAAGTAACAATTGTTAACATGTTAGCTACCCAATTTGATATTGTTTATTGCTTGTTTCTTTTGTTTTCTAGCAAAAATAATATGATATCGATAAATTCTCTTATTTTTTTGTGATTAAAAAGAAATATAATTAGACTTAAGAACGAAAGTCCAAGTCCATGAAAAATATTTTTGCCGTAAAAGGTAGATAATACTTTCATATGAAAATTTTCTTATCTTTTACTCATTCTTCTATGTAATAGACATAAATATTTTGTTTAACGTAATCTTTTATTTGTTTAAAAGAACTTTTATGTTTTTTCAAGTAGAATAAATAAAACATAGTACTCGCACGTTTCTTTCTATTAGAGTATTATTTAGCAAGTAATTTCCTAAATTAGAAACATCTAATCTATTAAAAGTGAAGTACAAATAAAAAATAATCCTTGATTTTACCTAATATTTACAATGAATGCCACTCATATTATCCTTGCATCCAAACATCTAAAAAAAAAATCTAATCTATTAAAACTAAAATAGTCTTGGTTTTAACTAATATTTACAAAAAATGTCACAGATATTATTCATGCATCCAAACATCTAAACATTAATTTTTAACAAGAAAAAAATAAAATTCGGCTAAGCATAACAATATTTGTCATTAAAATTGAAGACTTCATAAAAATGTATATGTGTTTTCCAAATTTTATAATAAAAAAATAATTATATATATAGCATTAAATTAATTTTTTTTTATATATATTCATATAATCTACCAACTATATTTGAAATAGAAAAAAATAATAATGTTAATAATTTTCGATTATAATATGAACTTATTCATTTACAATAACAAAATCATGTAACTTTTCATAACAATTTAATGACTAAAATACATACTAATATTTATTATAAATGATTATATATACAAACAAATACAATGTATTATTTATTTGTACGATATATATCTAATAAGAATAACTTATGTAATTTATAAATTTAATTTTTTTTATCACCATATAATACATATACACAATCAGGTCTTGGATGGATTGAATATCTAGAGTACTTTAGGATATACGGATTCAAATATGTATTCGTTGGATTCGTAAAATTGTTATCCGGATCTGGATATTCGGGGTTAGAATATTCGAACTAAAATATGAATACACTTAGATATCCGAACCTGTTTTTTTTCATTTAAAATAAATCAAAAACTAAATATTAATCATATATTTAGTCTATGTAAAATACTTTAAATCATTAAAATTTTAGTTATTTTTTTATAAAAGTATGTATAATATACATAAATAACTATAATTCAATTTTAAATATTTAATATCCGGATTTGGATATGTAGACCTAAAATTTTACTGTCCGAATTTGTACGTGGATCAGTCGAATCCGTAAAATCACTATTAGGATCCCCGAATATCCGTTTTTCGAAGCGGATGGGATCCCGGATCGGATAATGGATATCGAATATTAAATTCCAGTTATATATAAAGTTATATAAACAAATTGCTTAAAATATTTAACATTCACAAAAATAAACCCGCGCGGGCGCGCGGGTCAAAAGCTAGTTTAAAATTAATTTAGAAGTACTCACACATACCAAATTATAGAATGAGGTAACTAACTCATTTTCAAAAAAGAATTTGAATAACAAACACTCATTTTTGACTAGTGAAATCTAAAACATAATTTTTATTACTCGTACCATACAACTCAAATATTAACTATATTAAAATAGTAAATACTTGTATTACACCTATATATATATATATATATAAGCATAAGATGTGAGCTGGGAGGAATGAGTATCATTACTCGTTATTCGGTTTAAACTCGCTATTTGACTCGCATCCACCTTGAAAAGTTAAATATTTGGTTTGTCAATGCATAAAATAAGTCGACAAATTTAATTACTTGCACGACCATATCTGAGATTTATCGGTCCTAATCATTCCTGACCAACAACCAACTCTCTCAACCGATTGTGAAGAACCTAGACAGATTGTTGACCAACAGCAAAACTTGGTTGCTTCTATTCCCATGCCTTAGCTACTTTTTTTTTTGACTGAAAACCTTAGCTACTTCTTACCACCTCTTTCTCTTATTTAACATAAAAGCAAAAAAAAATGAATAAATAAATATACAATCTAAATATAAATAAACATACAATATAAGAAACAAAAATATTACATTAAACATCTATCATAATATTAAAGTAAGTAAATATAAAATAGAAGAGAAATAAATATAAAATAAATATAAAATATAAGAAATATAAAAATTACATTAAGTATCTATTTGAAAAAAATATTGTAAATGTACAATATAAGAAATATAAATATTATATTAAATATTTATTATTATATTACCATTTGATATAGAAGTACGAAAATTAGAATAAGTAAATATATAATATAAAAAAATAAATATCAATACAAGAATATTTATATAGTTAACATTTGAAAATTAAAATAGTTCTGTGCGTAGGGCGGATTAATCCCTAGCTTATACTAATAAAAGAAACCTTTTAAAAGTTCCATAGAGCATCCACATCATCATTTAATATAATAAAATAAAAATTAAATAATAATAAAATAAAAATTATAAAAAAATAAATAATAATAAAATATAAAATATAAGAAATAGAAATATAAAGCAAGAAAATTAGAATAAGTAAGTATACAATATAAGTAAAAATAAAAAATAAGTAAATATACAATATAATAAATAAAAAATAAATTATACATCGATCTAAAAAATATATAGTAAAATTAATAAGTAAATATACAATTGGAAAAATATAAATATTAAATTAAAAATCTATCATAATATTATAATAACTAAATATATAACATAAGAAAAATAAATAATTAGTAAATATACAAGACTAGAAATAAAAATACTACTTTAAACATCTATTATAATATTAGAATAAGTAAATATATAATATAAGAAATAAAAACATCAAATATCTATCGTAATATTAAAATAAGTATATAAATAAAATGTATAGTAAAATAAAGACAAATACAAATATTACATTAAACATCTATCGTAATATTATAATAACTAAATATATAGTATAATAAAATAAATAATAAGTAAATATACTATATAAGAAATAAAATATTATATTAAAATTTATTGTATTATTAGAATAATTAAATATAAAATATAAGAAATAGAAATAATATATCAAAAATCTATCATAATATAAAAATAAGTAAATAAATAAAATATATAGTAAAATAAATGTATATTAAAATAAATAATAAGTAAACATAAATATTACATTAAAATCTATTGTACTATTTGAATAAATAAATATACAATATAATAAATAGAAATATTACATAAAACATCTATCGTAATACTAAAATAAGTAAATATACAATATAAAAAATAAAAAAAATACACTGACCATCTCTCTAAAAATATATCTACTAAAATTACAAAAATAAAAATATATAATATAAGAAACATAAATATTATATTAAACATCTATCGTAATATTACCATAGATACAAAATAAAAAAATAGAATAAGTAAATATAGAATATATGAAACAATAAATAATAAGTAATATACTAAACCATAAACCCTAAACTCTAAACTCTAAACTCTAAACCCTAAACCCATTAAACATGGGAAAATTTCATTTATACCATAAGTTTAATACTACTTTGCAAATTTACCTTTAATGAATTATTATTTTCAAAAATACTTTAAATTTTTGATAAAAAATATACTTAATTTTTTAAAATATTTATAAATAATTATAAAATCAACCTCACCCCTTTAAGACTAAACCCTAAACAATAATCACTAAATTGTAAAGTCAAATGTTAATATATTTTTGATAATTTTTATTTTTGCAAAGCGATACTTAACTTATGTTATTCTTATCAATTTCTCATTAAACATCTATCTGAAAAATATATACTTTTACGTTTTATTGTTTCAAAATATTTTTATAACTAAGTTTATAATATAAAAATAAATATTAAGTAAATATACAATATCAATAAGTACAAATATTACACTAAATTTTTTTATAATATTATCATTTGATATAAAAGCAAGAAAACTATAAAAGGTAAATAAATAATATAAGAAAAAATATACAATAAGTAAATATACAATATAAGAAATGGAAAAAAACTAAATTAAACATCTATCTAAAATATGTATAGTAAAATAAATAAACAGTAAATATAAAATAAAAGAAATAAAATTTTACATTAAATATTAATCGTAATATTATAATAAGTAAATATACAATATAAGAAATATAAAAACTAAATTAAACATCTATCATAATATTAGAGTAATTAAATATACAATAGAAGAAAAATAAATAATAAATAAATATACAATATAAAAAATAGAAAAACTACATTAAGCAATGTATAGTAAAAATAAAATATAAAAAATATAAATATTACATTAAAAATTTATTATAATGTTATTATTTGATATAAAAGAAAGAAACTTAGAATAAATTATATAGTTAACATTTGAAAATCAAAATAGTTAACTGCGTAATCAACAAATATAATCTTTAAATAAGTGATTTGACACTAGGCTCAATCTAATCACACACATAATCTTTAAATAAGTGATTTGACACTAGGTTCAATCTAATCACACACGTAACACTTAGCCCAATTAAACAAAATATGTACAATTAAAATAAAGAAAATATTTTAAGTCAAATCATATTTTACGTGGTATAATACAAATTATGTCACGGTTTTATTTAAATCTTCAAAACTTAATTAAGTTTTTTCATCAATAATTTTAGTCAACAAATACCTGAAATATACAGAAATTATTAATTAAATAATTTCCTTATTTTCTAATTATTGAGAATCTTGATTTAGATCCAAAATAATCATTATTCAGTTAACATCCACACATACAACTTTTAAACTAAATCTTATGTTTTTAAATAATAATTATTCAATGGGAAAATTTCAGTTTTATCAAAAATTTGATACCATTCTCCAAATTTATCATTAATGAATAACGAGTTTCAAAATTACTCTAGATTTATAATGAAAATGGACTAAACTATTTTTTCTAAATATTTATAAAACATTTAGAAATTCAATTCTACCCCTTCAACATTAAACCCTAAACAATAATAACTAACGTGCAAACCCAAATGTCAATATATTTTTCATTTAGTGTATTTTTAAAAAATGATACTTAATTTGTGGTATTCTTAGCAATTTTTCTTATTTAATCTTCATAAGTTAAACAACCAAAGAAGGGATAAATAACCTGCTTTCTCGGCCTATGGGTCCCATCCCATTCTAATCGTTGGTGCGTAAAATTTTCAAGGCTCAAAATCATTGTTTACTGGTCCTGCAATCATTATACGACCTTTCTCCGTGTTTTGGCCTCACTCGCACGGTATCACGAATAACTTTCGATATGTCACCCATCCGTTCATTACTCCACCCAAGCACGTTTAACTCTAGAGTTCTAAATGGATATATGACAAAAAACATAAATCAACTTTGATACATAAGTAATTAAATTAATTCTCTTAAGTTTTTTTCATATATCACAACTCGAAATGTTATATATATATATATTTAGAAATTATATATAAAAACTTAAATATATAAATTACATACAAAAATATATGAATTTTAAAAAATATTAAAAAACAAAAAGAAATCTTACGATTTGAAATTGTGGATAAAATTCTAGCTTTTGTTTTAGTAGAATACATGTGGTCGATGATAATGCCACGATTTAGTTATGTCTTATTGTTTGTTCTGGCTGGTTTGAGATGACTAACAATAAGATAATTAGGACCGCTTAATTCATATCCAAAACAGGGACATGGACGGAAAAAGTTTGTGAGTAATGGACGGAATAAGATTGTGAGTAGTGGCAGTATCGTAATTATGTTTTTTATAATGAAAGCGTTAGGGGTAAAACATATAAAAAAATTAGTAATTAAAACAAATTTAGAGTCATTCTTTTAATAACCTAATAAATTAGGGTTAATTTAGTTTTGTTTCTCTAAATTTAAATTTTTTTTATAAACAATAATGATATCTAAGTGAAATTAGGTTAAGAAACGATGAATTTTTTTTCTCCGGAAAAACAGTTATTGATCATTTGGATCTTTCTAACAAAACTGCTTGAAATAATTAAATCATTTTGTTAATTAATCATTTGATTTATAACATGAAAATATAAATGGTGTATAAAGTTTTAACGGAATTCTATTGTATATTTATGTTAAAATCCATTTTAAATTTGTAATGTATTAATTAAATAAAATATAAACCTATGTTTTAGGCAATGCTCTCAAATGACCTTTTTAATTTTTTTTCCACCAAAAGAACCCTTACAAAAAAATGACTGAAAATATTTTTACTTTATAGATATATAAATATAAATATATTTAATAAATAAGAAATATTTTTATATCTTTCAAATTCAATTTTCAAATTTTCTTTTTGGAATTCAAAAATGTCTTTTGAAACTATTTTTAAAATTTTTATTTTAAATCTTTAAATATTTATTTATTTTTAATAATTCTATACCTTATTCCCAAAATCCCCCGCATTTCAAATCTAAATCCTAAGTCTATGTAAATTAATCCTATATGTATAAATATTTATTGACTTTTTAATTATTTTCCTCTTTACAGACTATTTTCGTGAAACCTAAAATGGTTAACCTATGAAATTTCTCTAATATTTTAATAATAAGAAGTTACAAATATAAGCGATGTAGTAAATTAAGGTGGAATTGTAATTCTAGCACAAATTTGATACTATTTTGCAAATTTACCTTTAAGGAATGAAAATTTTCAAAAATACTTTAATTTTTTGATGAAAATAGACTAAGATAATTTTTCTAAATATTTATAAAAAATTAGAAAATCAACATCACCCATTTTACACTAAACCCTAAATAATAATCACTAAAGTATAAACTCAAATGTTAATATATTTTTGATAATGTTTATTTTTGTAAAATGATATTTAACTTATGCTATTTTGAAAATTTCTCGTAAAACAATTAATTGAATTATAGAAATAAAAACTATAAATTATTAAAATGAAAAGAAATACACATTTGAAAATATTGTTAATTTGTAAAAAATATAATATTAAAAAAAATTAAACATACTTATAAGTGAAAGCATAATGTCCGTGCGATTGTGCAGATGAAAGTCGAGTTTGTTTTTTTAATAAATCAACTACAAATTTAAATTTTATATTCGTACAAGATAAATTAAGTATCAAATACACATAAAATAGCGAGTAATTGTCTTTGTGTCCAGCCTATTTTGATAATTGGATTTATGATTATGCCATTACTAACTGATAATTGGATTAAAATTGAAACTTATTTTCATTGCTGGAGATTTGAACTCATTACAAACGAATCGACATAACCGCTTTAGCCACCGCACTAACTTATAGATACAACATCTAATATATATACAATAGATTTTATTCAAGCTTTAAAATAAATCCTAGAGTCATCTCTCTATAATCTTTAAATATATGATTTGTCACCAAGCTCTATCTAATCACACACATAACTTTTTTTTGTCAAACCATACTTATATTTAAATTAGAGAGGTTTAAACTCCCTAAAAAGATACAACAAGGTTACATCTACCTAAACAACCCAAAGAACTAGTAAAAACAAATGATAGAATGGCGATACAAATTACAAATTGACCATAAAAAAAGTTTCATAAGTAAATACAACATAATAAATAGAAAAATTAACTTATACATCGATCCGAAAAATATATAGTAAAATAAATAATAAGTAAAGATAGAATATGACAAATAAAAATATTATTTTAAATATATATCGTAATATTATAATAACTAAATATATAATATAAAAAAATATAATCGGTAAATATACGATAAAATAAAAATACAACATTAAACATCTATTATAATATTAAATAAGTAAATATACAATATAAGAAATAGAAATATTATTTCAAACATCTATCGTAATATTAAAATAAGTAAATAAATAAAATGTATAGTAAAATAAATAATAAGTAAATATACAATATGAAAAATACAAATATTACATTAAACATTTATCGTGATATTATAATAACTATATATATAATATAAGAAAAATAAATAATAAATAAAAATATAGCAAATCTCTCAAATAGATATTTTTGAAGTTTTTGTCAAAAAAATAGACCTTAAGAAAAAATAACCAAAATAGACATTTATATTTTGAAAATTTTAATTTTAATTTTTTTAAAAAAAAAGTTTTAAACCTCACCCGATAACTCTAAACTCTAAGTTTAGATTAGTTAACTCAAAGTATACATGTATATTTACATTATTTAATAAAATCTATTTTGATCATTTTTCGCATTGAATGTCATTTTGGAGACAAAATTTTTTTTAGATCAATTTTAATCATTGTCTCATAAATATATTATATTTAGACTAATATCTCGTGTGCAAATTTATCAAACCTCCAAGATGCTCTCTGACCAAACAATATATTTAGATAGGAATATAAGCAATGTTGAAATTCCATGTGTGAGTAGGATAAAATACTTTATATTAGGCTTAGGAGATAATGCCGATAAGACAAACAGTAATATAGAAATTGCCACCACAACGCAGTTTTTAAAAAATCGCATTAACCTAAGGCGACTATGTTTCGTCATATGCCAGACTATTTGTTAAATTTGTTAAAGTCTCTTAATTTTTTAAACGTTAGTATGAAATCTTCTTTGTCTTATTGTAATCTATTTTAACTTTAATTCTACATTCATTTTTTTTTTTTAATTTTATTATTCCTATGAATATTTGTATCGTCTTCTATGATTTTATTATAGTATTTCTTTACTTATTCTACTTAATTTATTACCAGAGCGTTACTTCAATTCTTTTTTTAGTTTTTATATAAATGCATTAAATAGAAACGTGCAACTTAGTAAAATAAATATATGTTTTAACGAGTAGTAAAAGACTAAATTTAAACCTTTCACTTGCTAATAGATAAGGTACCCGTAACATAATTAATACGATACATTCTTATGCCTCTCAAATAAGGAGATCACCAGCATTATTACAGAGCTATTCTTCATAATTACTGTTTACTACTATAAAATTGATTGTGATATCCATTTATTTCATTTAATTTCTTCTCTTGTATGTTTACTAATATGTTACTACATTCCTTTAATTTAGTTATAGCATATGAGTATGGTATAGTAATTGTAATAGTTTAGTGTTTATGCCTCATTTTATTTTGTTATAATACGCTGTTATCTCTTTCATTTAATGATTGTCTCATAGATTTGATTTCTTTTATTTTTTTGATCTAACTTTTTTTAATTTTTTGCTTTTTTTTTATATTAATATATATTTACAAGCGCAGAAATGAAAAAGAACGTGTCTGCGTATAGGATCTAAGCTTTATTTAAAGACTAAGACAGGGGGTTTTTCTTAGTGTCTTCCTTAAGTTAAAATTAAAGGAAACAAGGAGTTTCTCTGCATAAAAGCAATAATTGAAGAGCCCAATAGAAGCCTCTGAATTCATTAAAAGGTCGTTTTTGCTCCGTGCTATTGAGGTGCATGCCCTTTATCGAGATTAACTTCGAACTCTTCTCGTGCATCTCCACGATCATCGAAATTACGTGTATTCTCCTTGCGAGAGAGAGAAATTAAGTAACACTGGTAGATTGTTGGTTTCATACAAGAGGTTATCGAAATTGATTATTAGTTATCTCATGAATTAAACATCTATAAAACAGGACCGATAAATCTCAAGATATCGGTGTATACATCAGATTGGGAGATTTTATATTTTAATTAAAGTGATATAACAAGTACTGAATAAGGGTTTTTTCTTCCAAATCACGTAATAAGCCTATTTTTGTTCTTAAGGAAAAAAAAAAAAGGTGAGGGTTAGGTTTGATATACACCAAATTTTAAGAATTAAATATATATAATTTAATTAGTCGCTATAAAGTATTATACTCATTATTTTACTATACAACAAATTGCATATATGCAGATTTATTGACAAAAACCAAATATTTAACATTTTTCATTAAAAAAAGGTACAAAATCCAGAAAAATTCGTGTCGAAGTCAATAGCCCCGAACGGATTTTAAAATTTGTATTATTATTAATTTCAAAATAGCTTTTTGTTTTAGTAGAATAACACGTAGTATAAGGTACGGTAATATGGAGATACTCAT
>CAJHQQ010006251.1:0-10706 GCA_905132885.1 Moricandia moricandioides | reverse complement strand
CCTCATCATCTCGGTCATGGTTGCCACCATGTTTTGGTTGAGTTGAGCCGACATAGCCTCCATGAGAAGCTGACGAGTTAAGCTTCTTCTTCAGACTCGGAGACCATGCTTCCTGCACAAAGGTAAACAAAATAACCAGTAAAAAGATTTCTAGGGAACAGACAAGCAAAAGGAAAAAGAAAACAAGTCAAAAAGGGAAAAGAAAACAAGCTTACCAATGCAAGACAAAAGTAAAAAAGGAAATCGGCTAAAAAGGAAAAAGATTCAAGCAAAAGGAGACACTTCTAAGCTTTTTCCTAATCACTCCTAAGGTTTTCTTAGCACCCTAATAGCCTCAATATGCTCGTGTTCAAGGTGATAGACAAGCTAAACTAATGCACAAAGTGATCGACCAACAAGGTAGCATGCGGGCTAGGGTTTTTGTATCTCTCTAGGGTTTTTCGCATGAAACCAAAAAAGGAAAGTCTAAATTTCTTGTCTAAACACTTATGCAGTCACGAGCAGCCCCTAAACAAAGAGTTCTAATGCTTATTCAAGATGTTAAAGATGAGATATGAATGAAACAATCAAAAGAAACAAAGAAGGATATGCGGCTAAGGTTCTTCTCACTCTAGGGTTTTCGAAAATTTCAAATAAGGAAAGTTCTATGATTCTTGTCTAAACTCTTATACAATCACGAGGCAGCCCTAGTTTAGATGAGTTCTACTGCTTATTCAAAAGATAAAGATGAATCACGGATTGAACAAACAAAAGAAACAAGAAAACAAAGGATAGCGAGTACTTCCCAACCAAAGTTGCTCTGATACCACTTGATGCGTCCCTAGGATGCTCTTTGGTTGATGGGAAAGGATAATCCTTGCAAGAACGAATCAAAAAGACTCAAGTCCTTCAAGGCGTGTGGATTGGATGGTGACACAAGAGGGATGGATGATCTCTTGATACTCCTAGATGAATGGTTTGGATATTACACACCAAACTAGACACCCTTAAGCTCTGGATATGACACACCAGACTCGGCACACTTCTTTTAGAGAGAGAGAGAGCCGCAAAAGATGAATAACTTGTATAGAAAAGATTGGATGATTACAAGAGGGTGTAGAGAACCCTTTAAATAGGAAACCAGAGAACATACTCTCTAGGGTTTCGACCATAAACCAAAAAAGGAAAGAAAGAAAACTATAGTCTAAGTTTAACATAAGTTTAGAATGAAATAAAAATGGAACTTCATGTAGTCTTGGACCGAGAATAGCACTTAGGTGATGTGTAGACAAGTTGTGGCCTCGTTAAAAACCTCCCTCCTGGAAAACCTCGTGGGACAAAACCAAAAGCAAGGAAAAGAGCACACACCCCATGTCTTGCCTAGACACTAACTCAGCTTGATGTAGAGATGGCTTGAATGGTGATCAAGACATCTCGGATCAGACCTTGTCCAAGACTTTGTTGTTGTGGATGTGAAGTGAGTAATCCAACAACATTCTCCTTAAGCTTCTTGACTCTGGAACGAGTCATGGGACCTTCAGGAATGGCTAGAGCATCCTCATCACGTGGTTGATGCATTGTGGCTTCATGTGGCTCATCTAGACTCTCCTCCTTGTTCTCCTTAGTGATCCGGTCCATGATCACAACAAATGCACTCTTAAATGTTGCATCCTTAAGCTCCTCAGGTTCAGGTTCATGCTTCCATTCTTTGGTGCTTTCCATGATCACATCATCCCCTCCCTCTTCAAAAAGATTTGTCCTCAAATCTGTTTTACCTACAATAGAGGGGACCAAGTCAGTAACATTGAAGTTTAAAATCAGATCACACTTACCTTGCAAGCCTCTTTGATAGGCATTGTTGCTGACTGGTTTGGATATGTAGAAGGCACTAATCCATTTAGTTCCTGATTCATTACTTAAACCCAAATCAGGTGGCTTGAACCGCTTGTCTTCCACATGCTTGTTCTTTCTTCTTGTATGCTTCCAAGCTTCATCATAATCTGCACATGGCTCTTTTGACAAAAACAAGTGCATCATATCTGTGTAATTGATAAAAGAACTCTTGAAAACATGATCACTTACCTTAGCATGCTCACCTGGTCGCCATATATAGGATTGAGATGTTTTAAACTCAGGAAAATTCAAAGATAGCCAATACAGGATCACCCGATTTGTAGAACCCATAACTCTTTCATCTGAGAAGGTTTGGACTTGATTCCAAATCGACGTGAGTCCCTGATGAGTTAAGTTTCCATGGCAGTCGAGTTTGATGGTTAACTCCTTGTGGTTGTTGAGATATGACCCTCGGACTGTCCCTATGTCAAGGCTGGCGGCTAGACAGTCTCCAAGGTTTGATTGTTGCATCACCAACTTAGCCAACAACCCATTCTTGATACTCTGATTATTATAGCTTCTCTTTTCGACAATGGTAGATCTCAAAACAGTTTGACCTGTACTCACAGCAAGCAAATCAGGCTTCATGTTTTTCTTTGAGTTTAGATAGTTACCCCGGGTTGGTTTCCTTGGAGATGGTTGTAGACTAAGTTTATCTGGTGGTTTCTCTTTGATTTGAGAAGAAAACATGAGTTCTTCTCCTGCTCCAGTAATCACTTCACCATTGACTCTAGTGAACTCTTCATCTCCAATTACATTTTGATAATCTTTGCATTGGTACTGAAGTTGCTGCACATCTGGTGGCTTCCATATCTTGATATGGTCAAGATGCAAGTCCTTTTGATCAACTTCAGACTCATTATGACCCCAACTTGTTCTAGCACGAACAGAGCACTCTCCAAAGGTGATAATCTTGTGGAAATATCCTCCAGGTCTCCACGAGTAGGTCTGTAACCTTCCAGCACAATCAGACATAGGTTCCTCTTGGGAAAGATCCAAACCGGCATGTTTTGCAAAACTAGCAATATCTTGATGATCAGAAGGCCAGTTTCTGCGTTGTCTGGTTTGTTGGATCCGTGACTGAATTGGCTTCATTCTACAGTTGGTTTCATAGTGAAACTCTTGCTGAGCTGAGACGTGCAACCCCTTATCTTCAAAGGATGAGAAATCTACAAAATCCAATGTTGGTGCAGCTGAACTCTTCTTAACCTGTTTGATCTTGTTCTTCTGATGCAAGACCTCTCCTCCAGGCTCAAATACAACATGTCTCATGTCCAAGTCGTGTCTTGATAGTTCCACTTCTCCTTTCTTGTACCAAATAAAAGGAGTGAACAGAAAAGTACCTAAGAAGGTCCTTTGGAAATCACATGGATCAAAGACAATTAGTTGATCCCTTCTACGAGCTCTCTGAGGTTCCCTGGGTGTCTTCTCTGCTACCATGTGTTGTGTTAAAGGGACCATGACGTCCTGAACCTTGTCTTGATCTTCTTGGATAGGCGCAACTGGTGCTGGTTCTTGATGTTGTGTTTCAATGGATGGACGTGTTGTGTTGGTCCGTTTGATTTGCTTCTCCACACCCATCATTACTTGTAACAATGCCTCCTTAACCTCTTCACTGAATAAACAGAATTGTTTATCTTCTTTAGATGGCTTAGAGACTGTCTTCTCCTTGCTGTAACAGATTGGTTCCTTTCCATCAAGACTTTCAATCTTCTTCTCCCACTCAGCTTTGCCATGGAATGGGGGTATCTTGATCTTCAGACCAGCAAGCTCATCTCCCTGGTTCATCCTTCTCCTTTGGACACGCCTATGTCTTCTTGAGGATGAACTGAGGTGCTTATACTCATTGTCAGTCTCCTCATAACCTTCATGCTCTTGGCGAGTTGCATGAGGTCTCTCCTCTCTCCTCTCTCTTTCTCTCCTAGTCTCTCGGTTTGGTGCTTGACTAGTAGCTCTCCTGATGTCTTCTCTAAGCTCTCTCCTGAAGTCATTGAGGTTGGTCCTCATCATCTCGGTCATGGTTGCCACCATGTTTTGGTTGAGTTGAGCCGACATAGCCTCCATGAGAAGCTGACGAGTTAAGCTTCTTCTTCAGACTTGGAGACCATGCTTCCTGCGAAAAGGTAACCAAAATAACCAGTAAAAGGTTTCTAGGGAACAAGACAAGCAAAAGGAAAAAAGAAAACAAGTAAAAAGGAAAAGAAAACAAGCTTACAATGCAAGACAAAAGTAAAAAGGAAATCGGCTAAAAAGGAAAAAGATTCAAGCAAAAAGGAAACACTTCTAAGCTTTTTCCTAATCACTCCTAAGGTTTTCTAGCACCCTAATAGCCTCAATATGCTCGTGTTCAAGGTGATAGACAAGCTAAACTAATGCACAAAGTGATCGACAACAAGGTACATGCGGCTAGGGTTTTTTATCTCTCTAGGGTTTTCGCATGAAACCAAAAAAGGAAAGTCTAAAATTTCTTGTCTAAACACTTATGCAGTCACGAGCAGCCCCTAAACAAAGAGTTCTAATGCTTATTCAAGATGTTAAAGATGAGATATGAATGAAACAATCAAAAGAAACAAGAAGGATATGCGGCTAGGGTTCTTCTCACTCTAGGGTTTTCGAAAATTTCAAATAAGGAAAGTTCTATGATTCTTGTCTAAACTCTTATACAATCACGAGCAGCCCTAGTTTAGATGAGTTCTACTGCTTATTCAAAAGATAAAGATGAATCACGGATTGAACAAACAAAAGAAACAAGAAAACAAAGGATAGCGAGTACTTCCCAACCAAAGTTGCTCTGATACCACTTGATGCGTCCCTAGGATGCTCTTTGGTTGATGGGAAAGGATAATCCTTGCAAGAACGAATCAAAAAGACTCAAGTCCTTCAAGGCGTGTGGATTGGATGGTGACACAAGAGGGATGGATGATCTCTTGATACTCCTAGATGAATGGTTTGGATATTACACACCAAACTAGACACCCTTAAGCTCTGGATATGACACACCAGACTCGGCACACTTCTTTTAGAGAGAGAGAGCCGCAAAAGATGAATAACTTGTATAGAAAAGATTGGATGATTACAAGAGGGTGTAGAGAACCCTTTAAATAGGAAACCAGAGAACATACTCTCTAGGGTTTCGACCATAAACCAAAAAAGGAAAGAAAGAAAACTATAGTCTAAGTTTAACATAAGTTTAGAATGAAATAAAAATGGAACTTCATGTAGTCTTGGACCGAGAATAGCACTTAGGTGATGTGTAGACAAGTTGTGGCCTCGTTAAAAACCTCCCTCCTGGAAAACCTCGTGGGACAAAACCAAAAGCAAGGAAAAGAGCACACACCCCATGTTTTGCCTAGACACTAACTCAGCTTGATGTAGAGATGGCTTGAATGGTGATCAAGACATCTCGGATCAGACCTTGTCCAAGACTTTGTTGTTGTGGATGTGAAGTGAGTAATCCAACAACATTCTCCTTAAGCTTCTTGACTCTGGAACGAGTCATGGGACCTTCAGGAATGGCTAGAGCATCCTCATCACGTGGTTGATGCATTGTGGCTTCATGTGGCTCATCTAGACTCTCCTCCTTGTTCTCCTTAGTGATCCGGTCCATGATCACAACAAATGCACTCTTAAATGTTGCATCCTTAAGCTCCTCAGGTTCAGGTTCATGCTTCCATTCTTTGGTGCTTTCCATGATCACATCAGATTCATTCTGGTTTATTTGTATCAAGAATAAATTCCCAAATCTCCAAACAGGGCAAACTGGGATCACTTCGGTTAAAAGTGGGATAACTTCTTCATCATAACTCCTATGATCTTGAGTCAACTTCAGGGTGATTGGACACTGATTTATGAGTCCAAATCAAGCTCCTTACATCGTGATTCATTCTAATTTTATTATTATCAAGAATAAATTCCCAAATCTCAAAAAATGGCAAACTGGAATCACTTCGGTTAAAAGTGGGATAACTTCTTCATCATAAGTGCCATGATATTGATTCAACTTCAGGATGATTCTAAACTGATTATGAGTCCAGATCAAGTTTCTTAAATCGTGATTCATTCTGGTTTTATTTGTATCAAGAAGAAATTGCCAAATCTCTAAACAGGGTAAACTCGAATCACTACGGTTAGAAGTGGGATAACTTCTTCATCATAAGTCTAATGATATTGATTCAACTTCAGGATGATTCTACACTGATTTATGCGTCCAAATCAATCCTCTTACATCGTGATTCATTCTGGTTTTATTTGTATCAAGAAGAAATTGCCAAATCTCCAAACAGGACAAACTGGAATCACTTCGGTTAAAAGTGGGATAACTTCTTCATCATAACTCCAATGATATTGATTCAACTTCAGGGTGATTCTACACTGATTAATGAGTCCAAATCAAGCTTCTTACATCGTGATTCATTCTGGTTTTATTAGTATCAAGAATAAATTCCCAAATCTCCAAACAGGACAAACTGAAATCACTTTGATTAAAAGTGGGATAACTTCTTCATCATAACTCCTATGATCTTGAGTCTAACTTCAGGGTGATTTGACACTGATTTATGAGTCCAAATCAAGCTTCTTACATCGTGATTCATTCTGGTTTTATTTGTATCAAGAAGAAATTGCCAAATCTCCAAACAGGGCAAACTGGAATCACTTCGGTTAAAAGTGGGATAACTTCTTCATCATAACTCCAATGATATTGATTCAACTTCAGGGTGATTCTATACTGATTAATGAGTCCAAATCAAGCTTCTTACAACGTGATTCATTCTGGTTTTATTAGTATCAAGAATAAATTCTCAAATCTCCAAACAGGGCAAACTGGAATCACTTCGGTTAAAAGTGGGATAACTTCTTCATTATAACTCCTATGATCTTGAGTCAACTTCAGGGTGATTCTACACTGATTTATGAGTCCAAATCAAGATTCTTACATCGTGATTCATTCTGGTTTTATTAGTATCAGGAAGAAATTGCCAAATCTCCAAACATGGCAAACTGGAATCACTTCGGTTAAAAGTGGGATAACTTCTTCATCATAACTCCAATGATATTGATTCAACTTCAGGGTGATTCTACACTGATTAATGAGTCCAAATCAAGCTTCTTACATCGTGATTCATTCTGGTATTATTAGTATCAAGAATAAATTCCCAATTCTCCAAACAGGACAAACTGGAATCACTTTGGTTAAAAGTGGGATAACTTCTTCATCATAAGTCCAATGATATTGATTCGACTTCAGAGTGATTCGACACTGATTTATGAGTCCAGATCAAGTTTCTTACATCGTGATTCATTCTGGTTTTATTAGTATCAAGAAGAATTTGCCAAATCTCCAAACAGGGCAAACTGGAATCACTTCAGTTAAAAGTGGGATAACTTCTTCATCATAACTCCAATGATATTGATTCAACTTCAGGGTGATTCTACACTGATTAATGAGTCCAAATCAAGTTTCTTACATCGTGATTCATTCTGGTTTTATTTGTATCAAGTAGAAATTGCCAAATCTCCAAATAGGATAAACTGGAATCACTACGGTTAAAAGTGGGATAACTTCTTCATCATAAATCCAATGATATTGATTCAACTTCAGGATGATTCTAAACTAATTTATGAGTCCAGATGAAGTTTCTTACATTGTGATTCATTCTGGTTTTATTTGTATCAAGAAGAAATTGCCAAATCTCCAAACAGGGTAAACTGGAATCACTACGGTTAGAAGTGGGATAACTTCTTCATCATAACTCCAATGATATTGATTCAACTTCAGGGTGATTCAACACTGATTAATGAGTCCAAATCAAGCTTCTTACATCTTTATTCATTCTGGTTTTATTTGTATCAAGAAGAAATTGCCAAATCTCCAAACAGGACAAACTGGAATCACTTCGGTTAAAAGTGGGATAACTTCTTCATCATAACTCCAATGATATTGATTCAACTTCAGGGTGATTCTATACTGATTAATGAGTCCAAATCAAGCTTCTTACAAGGTGATTCATTCTGGTTTTATTAGTATCAAGAATAAATTCTCAAATCTCCAAACAGGGCAAACTGGAATCACTTCGGTTAAAAGTGGGATAACTTCTTCATTATAACTCCTATGATCTTGAGTCAACTTCAGGGTGATTCGATACTGATTTATGAGTCCAAATCAACATTCTTACATCGTGATTCATTCTGGTTTTATTAGTATCAGGAAGAAATTGCCAAATCTCCAAACATGGCAAACTGGAATCACTTCGGTTAAAAGTGGGATAACTTCTTCATCATAACTCCAATGATATTGATTCAACTTCAGGGTGATTCTACACTGATTAATGAGTCCAAATCAAGCTTCTTTCATCGTGATTCATTCTGGCATTATTAGTATCAAGAATAAATTCCCAAATCTCCAAACAGGACAAACTGGAATCACTTTGGTTAAAAGTGGGATAACTTCTTCATCATAAGTCCAATGATATTGATTCGACTTCAGGGTGATTCGAAACTGATTTATGAGTCCAGATCAAGTTTCTTCCATCGTGATTCATTCTGGTTTTATTAGTATCAAGAAGAAATTGCCAAATCTCCAAACAGGGCAAACTGGAATCACTTCGGTTAAAAGTGGGATAACTTCTTCATCATAACTCCAATGATATTGATTCAACTTCAGGGTGATTCTACACTGATTAATGAGTCCAAATCAAGCTTCTTACATCGTGATTCTGATGCGTCCCTAGGATGCTCTTTGGTTGATGGGATGATGGATAGATCCTTGCAAGAACGAATCAGAGACTCAAGTCCTTCAACGCGTGTGGATTGAATGGTGACACAAGAGGGATGGATGATCTCTTGATACTCCTAGATGAATAACTTGGATATGACACACCAAACTAAACACCCTTAGGTCTCTGGATACTACACACCAGAACTCGACACCCTTTCTAGAGAGAGAGCCCGTCAAGATGAATGATACTTGTTTATTAAAAAGCTGGATGAGTTACAAGAGGGTGTAGAGAACCCTTTAAATAAGAAACCAGAGACAAATCCTCTAGGGTTTCGACATTAAGCAAGAAAAGGAAAGAAAGGAAACTATAGTCTAAATTTAACTTAAGCTTAAAATGAAATAAAAATGTAACTTCTTTAGTCTTGGACCGAGATAGGACTTAGTGATGTGTAGACAAGTTGTGGCCTCGTTAAAAACCTTCCTCCTGGAAAACCTCGTGGGACAAAACCAAAAGCAAGGAAAAGAGCACGCACCCCATGTCTTGCCTAGACACTAACTCAGTTTGATGTAGAGATGGCTTGAATGGTGATCAAGACATCTCGGATCAGACCTTGTCCAAGACTTTCTTGTTGTGGATGTGAAGTGAGTAATCCAACAACATTCTCCTTAAGCTTCTTGACTCTGGAACGAGTCATGGGACCTTCAGGAATGGCTAGAGCATCATCACCAAGTTGTTGATGCAATGTGGCTCATGTGGCTCATCTAGACTCTCCTTGTTCTCCTTAGTGATCCGGTCCATGATCACATCATCCCCTCCCTCTTGAAAAGGATTTGTCCTCAAATCAGGTTCATCTACAGCAAAAGGAGCCAAGTCAGTGACATTGAAGCTATTTGATACATCATACTTACCTTGGAGATCAAGTTTGTAGGCATTGTCATTGATCTTGTGGATGATCTCAAAGGGTCCATCAACCCTTGGCATCAGCTTGGACTTCCTCTCGTTGGGGAACCTATCCTTCCTCAGGTGCAACCAAACTTGGTCACCAACTTCAAAGGTCCTCACACGTCTCCCCTTGTTAGCTTGCTTCTCATAAAGCTTGGTCTTCTGCTCAATGTTCTGTCTAGCCTTCTCATGAATCTGTTGGACCATCTCTGCTTTCTTCTTGCCATCTAGACTTGTCCTTTCACACTCAGGTAAAGGCATTAGATCCAAAGGAGAGGTGGGATTGAACCCATAAACAATCTCAAAAGGGGAATACTTAGAAGCAGAATGCATAGCATGATTGTATGCAAATTCACAATGTGGTAAGTATTCTTCCCATGTCCTTAAGTTCTTTCTAATGAATGCACGCAGGAGTGTTCCTAAAGTCCTATTAACTACCTCAGTTTGCCCATCAGTTTGTGGATGACATGTAGTAGAAAACAATAGCTTAGTGCCTAGCTTAGACCAAAGTGTTTTCCAGAAGTAACTAAGAAACTTAGTGTCCCTATCAGAAACTATAGTTCTAGGCATGCCATGCAAACGTACAACCTCTTAAAGAACAAGTTAGCTACATGTAATGCATCATCAGTCTTGTGACAAGCTATGAAATGTGCCATCTTAGAGAACCTATCAACAACAACAAAGATAGAATCCTTTCCAGTTCTAGTTCTAGGCAAACCAACAATAAAGTCCATAGAGATGTCATTCCAGGGATGGTGTGGAATGGGTAAAGGAGTATACAAACCCTGGGATTTGAACTTGGGACTTGGCATGCTTGCAAGTAGCACACCTTCCACAGATTCTCTCCACATCTCTCTTCATGTGCGGCCAATAGAAGTGATCCTGTAAAACTTTTCAAGGTCTTGGCAATCCCAAAGTGTCCCATTAGACTGCCCCCATGGGATTCCCTGACAAAAAGATCTCTCAAAGAACAATTAGGCACACACAATCTATTGTCATAGAACAAGTAGCCTTCATTTCTAAAGTAATGCCCTGCAGCAAACTTAGCACATGAAGCATAGGCTTCCTTGAAATCATGGTCAGTTCAAACATATCCTTTATCTGCTCAAAGCCCAAGGCAAACTTAGCAATTCTAGAGTGGTCAAGAGAACATACCTCCGAGATAGTGCATCAGCA
>CAJHQQ010006250.1:0-10707 GCA_905132885.1 Moricandia moricandioides | reverse complement strand
AATAAAAGCTACATTAGAGGTGAGGTCGCGTTGTCATTTCCCTATTCCGAGAACTTCAAATAGGGCCTAGACGTTTCAATGAAAACGTGAATGGCTTGGTTCAGATCACGGGAAAATTATCATGAACAGGATGTGATGAAGGGAATATCCGGAAAACTTATGGCCGAGAAATGGAACAAAGGACTTACCTGAATGGTACATACTGAAGTGAAGAAGCTTGATAAGCTGGAGTAGGTGAGAATCCATTACACCAGCTGCACACTTACTGACCAGCTCAGACTAACTGGACTAGTAGCGGAGGTAGCTGTGCGAGCTAGCAGTCAGCTCAATCTATCTGACCAAACTGGTCAGATACTGACCTAGCTAGATGGAATGACATTCTAGGTGTACAGTAAGGTAGGTCACGGGAAGTTGGATAACTTCCATGTCAAAGGGGTTTGATATGGACAATTGATGAAATCATGGCCAGAAATTTACACGAAAGGGTGCAACCCTTGTGAGATAAACTACCCTAAAGGAAGGCGGATCGTGAGTGTTTGGTCACGCCCAAGGCTTCCCCTTTCAACCTTAAAACACGAAGAAATATATAATAGGAAAGAGAGACGGCCAGACGAGCAATCCATGGACGAGACTGTGATACCCCCGTTCAAAGATGACCGAAAATGACACGGTTTATGCTCTCTCAAAGCCAACCCAAGGTTCCTGAATCCTTCCGAGTTCCTTGGTCTAGCAATCTGAGAACATTGACATTCCTATCGGATATCACCCGAGGCTTTTTAACCGACCGAGCAAATACCCGATAGTTGGTTCATCCGGACAAGGACTAATATTATATGGACCTGTACTTTATAAGCATTTTGTATAAAGTATATACTTATTCATTCAAAAAACTCTTATACAAATGTTATGGATTAACCTCGAGGTTTTCGGTCAACACACTTTGTACTTAAGATATATCAAAATGACTTCGCAAGAATAATAAAATTGTCGCTGGCTAATAATGTTTATTCCAGTCCTAAAGGTCTCTCGCCTACTAGTTACCTGCATAACAAATAAGCCATGAGTAACTAGTTTACTCAGTTATTCTAGTCCCACACCCAATCACATATCAATAATATCTTGAGCAATCAAGTCCATCTGTATGCAGTGGAAACATATTCCATAATTATCATATATACGAGGCCTCTCCACTTCATCATTTTGAATCTTATCTTAAACATCACTTTTATCAACCGTCTTTCATAAATCATCACACACATATATGCTCAACCCAAAACCATAAATGCTAAGAGCTTGGTGGGTAAAGAAACATCATCATCTTTGTATGATCATTTTATGAACATCAACACTGAGTTTTTACCCAGTACACGTCCCTCGGCCGCGATCCTGTAACTCCTTATCTTCGTACATCTTGTCCACCACGCGCCATCACGCAGTGACCAACGATGATACTTCCTTCATAAAGGGCTTTTTAGGTATTTCATATACAATAAGACTTCACATAATCATTACTTCCCTACTTAATCATATAATATAACATTTAGTACTTGAGAACAATTACTAAGTCTCAGGATAACCTCAATGATTCTTTCTGAATATTTATTAAGTGTTAAAACGATGTTAACACCTCATTTTGAACACCTTATGGTTCGATGGATCAAAAGATAATGCATAATCAATCAACCATATTCAGTACTTTTAATCATGCAACACTCATTCATAACTCATCAATCATTATCTAGACTCACCTTTGATTCCATGAGATCGGTTAAGGAAGACTAGACACAAGCTAATCACACTCGACTTCTAGATCACTCTCGATCCAGAAGCACCACAAGGATCTGATTGATCCGACCATTCTCCTTGACCATCCGAATTCAAAACAGAACAGTTGGAACATAAGGATCATCAGTCCAGTTCAAGAAGAAACTCAACTCATATCATTTCAGTTCCGCTCATATCAGTTCGGTTCAAGACAAGTTCAGCTGAAGTAAAAATCAGTTTAGGTGAGTGGTTTAAAGCTACCCGTCTACGTACTCAGTTAAGATTAATCTGTAATCAAACTGACCTATACAGGTTATTCATCAACCAACAACCGACTCTACTCATACCGATCCAACAAGAAGAAGCTAAGACTTACTGGTTGAACTAAAATGATGGGTGAACCTGGCTGAACCTCTTCTTCAAGATGATCTCACAGTTTACTCACAAAAGAAATAAAGGGTCAGTTCATACTCAGGAACAGAACAGATCTTAGGTTTTAATCCAAAAATAAAGCTTCCCTAAAACTGATCCGAACAAACTTACTGAAGATCTTATCAATTTCATACTTGAGACTGATAAGTTGTGGACTGATCTCATGAATCTCATGGACCATATAAAAATCTTCCACAAACCACAGCAACTGATTCAAGGCAAAATAGAGTTGGAAGAGTCGTCCATGCTCAAATCTCTCTTCTGATTTTTCTCTTAGTTTTTTTGTCTAATTTTTATTTTCTCTCACTCTCTCTCTCTCTGATCGACTTGAAGCCCAGAAGTATCACATAATTACAAGACTACCCTGGCTGACCTAATACCTATTATTTATGTTTTTTGCCATCGCTTAAGCAAAGAAGAAGCTTTTCTTTTCTTTTTACAACAACATATTATTTTAGTGTTTTTTATGTAGTTTTGGAGAGAAGACCAAGACTTTTTCAGAGATTTGTATTGGAAGTTCATTGTTTCATAACCTTATTTTATTTATGCATTATATTAAGATCTTCATTATGATTTGCTTAATCATGTGTGATTAGTTCTCCTTGTTAGATATAGGGTTTTATTAGGGTTATATGTATTTCTAAACATAGAACTGCTAGGGTGAATCAATAAGGATCTTTCATCAGAATTGATCTCATTGCTAGTGTTCCAGAGTAGCTAACTGGAACCCTAAACTTAGGATACAGATGTTGGGGTCAAAAAAGGTCACGACAAAATTGATGCCTGAAAGTTACTGCGTATATATCTCTTTACATTAAAAAGGAAAAAAAGAAATCATCACATCCTAACTCCTCATCGCCTAACCCATCTTATCCTGGTCAACGAATCAAGACGTGCAATCGAGGGAACAACCGAGTCATTTCCAAGTCTAGTCACCCGTGGGCGGCTAAACACACAACGTCTAGTCGCCCATGGGTGACTAGACCTTTGGTAAAGTATAGTCGCCCATGGCCGAATAGATGAACGCAATGTCTAGTTGCCCATGGTCGACTAGACCGTATCTTCTTCATCAATCTCTCCTTTGAATCTTGACTAGGCCGTTTCAACTCGATTGGAGTTTCCGTTGAAGTTTTACGATAAAAATTGCAAAGACTTGTTTTTTCGTAAAACTCCGAGTCAATAGTATGAAGCGATAATGGTTAAATTCAACACCAAAGTTATCTTGACTATAGCCAGCATCTTGTAATCATACGAAGGACGATTTCTCCGAAAGAAATCGTAAAAGTCGCTTAAATCAAAAAACGACCCAAAAGGGGCTAAAACGCGATAAAAGCCCACTTACTGTTTTAGACGAGAATGAGCCCAACTATAATGACGGTCTAATGGATATCCGCAGAAGATAAATGGAAAAGAAGACAATTGTAAAATTCTGAGACAATTATGGAAAATCGAGAATATAAGGAAGATTTCCGTGGAAGGATAAACTCGAATCGGGGCAGAAAAGGAAAGATGACTGACCTTAAAGACCTATATAAAAGAAGCGAGGGAGAGAGACGCACAGACACAAAATTCTCTGCAACTTAACACTCAGAGTGTTTTGGCAACTTTTTGTTTTTGTTATCGAGCTGCGATTCAAATAGGTTTTCAAGTCTTAGGTTGTTAGAACTAGGGAACTCGCCGACAGCTCTTGCGGCCAAGGCCTTTACCTGTTGTAAACGCTCATACGCATATTCGGAATAAGATCTATATTGCTCTTTTCTTTAGCTTGGTTTATTTTTTTCGTATGTTTTGATATCTTGCTTTCGTATTCGAGTTCTAGGACGGTTTACCACACACCCTTAGCTTCTATATTACAATATTATAACCTGAAATCCTAGGTCTAGCTAGCTATTCATTCACATAAGTTTACAAACCAATTCTAAATTAATCTATGTTATTTACTGCTTTACAATTGCAAAAAAATGTTTGTATTTAGAAAAATACAAACATTTTTATTTGTATGTCTGTTTTGTTTTAGTTACTTACAAAAAAAAATGTTTGTATTTCAGGTGCATGCCCAGCAGTACCAGAAGAAACAAGGAAAAAGAGATGTAATTCTCAGACCCTTCTTTGATGGAAGCACAATCCGCAAAGAGAAGCGCATGACATTGATTGAGAAAAACACTCTTCCGTCTATCAATACTACTTGTGAGCGAGCAATGATCGACAACAGTACACCTTTCTCAATCGACACTTACACGCGAGCAAGCAATATGGTGGAAACTCATATACTAACGAGGGATGAGAATGGAATCCTGGATAACCAAGATGGTCATCTGCGTAATGCAGCATGACAGAGACTGGATAATCAGGGGGCTGTAATCGCTCAGCCAGAGGAGGCTGCTAGAGAAGCTGATGCACCTCTTGCTGAGGCTGCTCGCACCAGAACTTTGGCTAACTATAACCGTCAAGATCAATACTACACCAACAGATCTATTATTCGTGTTTTTTCTTTCCAAAGGAACAATTTCAAGATGAAGCCTGCATACTTTACACTTGTGGGACAAACACCTTATCATGGTTATCCACATGACCATCTTGAGAGGTTCGAGGATCTAGTTTCTGCTATCAAATCCAATGGAGTCCCTGAGGACTATCTTCTATGTAAGCTCTTCAAATATTAACTTGCTGGAGATGCCTCATATTGGCATAAGCAGTTACCACTAGGATCTCTTGCATCCTGGGTCCTACGTAATTTCCTTCATGATTCGCGATCTGAATACTTGCGGAACATAATTGCTACATTCACACAGGAGTCTGCATAATCATTTAAGAGCTCATGGATCAAATTCATGTCATATCATAGAGACTATCCACACCATGGTGTAGATTTTCCAAAGTTGTAGGAATTAGACAACCTACAACTATCAATTTGTTCCTTCCATTATTGGGTAATTTAGTTCTCATGTTCGCCTTAAGAGAGAGAGAGAGAGAGAGAGAGAGAGAGAGAGAGAGAGAGAGAGAGAGAGAGAGAGAGAGAGAGAGAGAGAGAGAGAGAGAGAGAGAGAGAGAGAGAGAGAGAGAGAGAGAGAGAGAGAGAGAGAGAGAGAGAGAGAGAGAGAGAAATGCAGTTGAGAGGGTTGGGAGGATAATGGAAGTGGGAAAAACCTAAGAATGGTTTTTATACTTGCCAACATGACTTCGGCGGGGTGGTCCTGAGCTCATCCAAATGAAACATTGGCCTAGGGCCCCCAATTTTTTTTTAAAAAATTACATAAAGAAAGGCTCCCAAATTTATAAAAAAAATATATAAAATCCTTCCTAAATTGCTTAGGGCCTCCAACATCTCAGCGACGGCATGAGAGGTAGAACTGGACGAGAATTTTTTAAAAAAATTCGAAGTCGAAGTTTTACCAACTTTGCAGTTTTATGTATAAAGTGATACTTGTAAACAAACAAACAAGTTTTACAATTTTAAATATGGTTATTTTTTGAACTGAAAAGAAAAATAAGTTTAGAAGTATAAGATAAGACTTGTAAACAAACAAACAAGTTTAGAATTTAAAACTTCAAAGTTTACTTATCTATTTTGACATGTTTTTAGTTTTTTTTTTTTTTAAACAGAGCAGGGACCTTTTCTGGTCTTGCCACAAGCAAGACTTGTAGTCCCATTTTGAGTTTTCCTTCCTTTAGTTAGATAGAAGAGAGGCTCCTAACTTGTTTGTCGATTTTTTGGGCTACTTCTTTTGGTGAGGTGGACTTTACTTCATGTTTGGCTTCATGACGCCTTCTTTCACTCTGTTTCACCACATATCAATTCATATCAAAACTCAAATAACAATTCCAAAATAGTTTTGTTGTGGTGCTCTATCAACTAAGTTTTTCACAGCTTAACAATCAAGTTATGCTAAGTTATCCAGTTTTATCAATAAAGTTATATTAAGTTACACTAATTTTTACATGTTTACCAATAAGCTTTTACCAAGCTATACTAAGTTTTACATTTTTACCAAAAAAGTTATACCAAGTTATATATTTGTACGGTTACAATTTTACTTAGTCTACAAGTTGTACGATTATAGTTTCACAAAGTTATAGTAAGTTTTACTTGTTCAACCATCTTCTTCTTCTTCATAGCAAAACACTAATATGGCACGACGGTGTTTGATTAATTATCAATCTAATTCTTCAATCGATCAATTAACGTAGTTCCCAAATTCTCAGTTACTTAATTATTAACACTCATATTTTCAACTGGATTCATATGAATAAGCTACAAAACAATAATACAAATCATAATGTACCTAAAATTTTTACATTTCTTATTCGCCATCGAAGGTGGATAGCAATCGAATTCTCGATTTCATCGAGGAGGGAGAGAGAAGAAAACCCGAGAGAGTAAAGACAGAGAGAGAAAACATGTGATTTTTGAATTAACTTGAGGTATTTATGAGTTTAACCATCCATTGAAGAGTATCTAACTTATGGAGAGTATGCTAGATTAATTAAAAGTATGAAAAATTACTTTCTCCCCAATAAAAACATATCAGACTTTCGTCCCATAAATCTTCACCGATCGTTATGTGAAGAGATGGAAGGATTTTTGGAGGGGGTTGATATATAGTGATGGAGAATTTAACTATATAAAGAGATATGGAGTTGTAAATATATTATTACTAATGGTGGATAAAATTCAAGTTATAGAAAAAGTTAAGAAGTTGTAAAGGACAAAATTTTCATATCCTCTTAATAAAGAAAAAGTAATCTTTCATACTCTTACTAAATCTACATACTTTTGATGAAATAATAGAATTCCAGTTTTACCCTTTATATTTTTTCTCCCAAACCAAATTTTGAATTTCAAATTTTTAGATCTCAATAATCGATGTAAAGTTTTACTACAGTTCTACCAATTTTTATAGCTTTACAAAGTTTTACAGTTTTATAGAGTTTTACAGTTTCACAAAGTTTTACGGTTCACAAGTTCTACAGTTTTACCATGTTTTACTTAAACGATTGTACAACTTGGTAAAAATAGGTATGAAATTGACACGATCTATTTATTGTTCGAGCAGAGTATAAATATCCTAAATAATTAACTGTCAAATTAACCCTTACTCCTAACACAAAAAAAAATACTCTTGCCAAGAGAGATCAGGTGAGGAACTTAGGGATCGAATCCACAAAGAGCAATGACACACAATAGACTTCTTATTTCTAAATACTAAGCTATGTAATTATATATATATATTAGTAGCAAGTAATCAGTTTAAGGAAATATTCCTTATCAGAAGGTATATATACAATATGGAAATATGACAATAATGCAAATAATGAAATATGTTAATAATGCAAATATGCTAATATGTTATTTAAACTTAACTAAAATGTAAATATGCTATATCTAGAATTTCAGGTCTAATGGATTATAGGGAAAAGGAAGCACGGAAATATAAATATTCTAGAACTTAAATATTAACTATTCTGACCCTTTTAACTCCAACTCTCGTATGCGAATAAAAGGAAAGACCATCGATCGACGGCTAAGGCCTGATGTCGATCGATGGTGAAACCAGAAGGAAGTGTGAGCGAGATTTGATATGGTCACCAAGATAATTAGACCAGCTCTCGCATGTGCCTAACAACCTAGTTCAATGGAGTTTATTCTGGTACGGAACCTACTTTCGTAGTCGTCCATGTCCTACTTTTGAAATCCTAGTTAGGTACTCTAGAATGCAATCATTAAGCACAACTCAATTGATGGATATTACTCAACCTAGCAATCCTACTTTTCGTCTAATCCATGATTGCCATCATTCAACCCTAAATCTAGTTGATGACTACTTAGACATAATTAAAGTATGAATGATAATCTGAATATAATGCATAGATAGAATATTGGGGTTCTACTACAAATCTCCCAAAGGAATTATGAATTTTCTCCCCTAAAACCTTAAAACTATAATAGAATACTAAAAACTCTCTTTCTTTCCAACTCTCCATCTATCTACTCTCCACACACTTTTGTATGTAATACATAAAGTATAAATATAAAACCCCAAAATATAGGTTAAAACTCGTCTAGGGTATCCTCATCATTTGTCACTAACTTGGGCTTGAAATCCGCTGTCTGCGAAGTGGTCATCGATCGATGGCAAGTTTGCAACATCTATCGATCTTGGTCTTATACCATCGGTCGACGCCAAGATGTTGTCACCAGTCGATGGCTGTCTTGTACTTTGACTCTCTCAATGATCAGCTACAGATTCTTCTCTTCTAAATGTTCCACAAGCTCCAAGTGTCTCCATATATCTCCAAAACGTATTTGTACCTGTAAAGACCTCAAAACATAGCCTAGACACATATAATAAACCCTAAATAAAGCCTATAACATGGCTTAAAACTGGTAATAAATAGGCTATATCAACTCCCTGAGACTTAACCTTTTGCTTGTCCTCAAGCAAACAAGCCTAAGAGAGAGGTTTTAAAAAGCGAAAACTCACATAATGTCTAAGTATAATTGTCCCCCTACTTTGTTGCAACCACATCCTATCAAGTCAATCACAGAGAAACTTTATATACCCTATCCTAGTATAGAAACCAAATTCTTTCTACCAAAAACTTAGTGAATACTAGCCTGACTCGACCCTCTATTGATTTTATTTCTTTGCATAAAATAAAAGTGCAGGCTTTACCTTGGGAATATCGATCAAAGGATATATGGACTCTTACCTCTACAAGTATCTGAACAAACAAGTAGTATTCTCTGATCCATTTCCTCTCTCTTTTCTCACTCCTTCTCAGTCAATGTCTCTCTCCCTTTGAGGGTATCATTTTATTTTATTTTAATTGACTGAGATATTTGGACAGGTTTCTATGAATCAATCCCTAATGGTTTTTGCCACCAAATCCTATTCACTTCTTTTTGACTTTTATCTCTTTCTAGAATCATATGAATCAAGCTTTACTGGTTGTAGCCACCAAATCATGTTCGACTCCTTTAATCTGAAGGGAAAAGAGAGGGGAATTAGAAGCAAACATATGTTTACCTTCTAGACTTGCAAAAGGAATATGATCCAGTGTATACCAAATCTCAAAGCAAGCAAAAAAATGTCAGGATTCGTGTTGGAAATCAGCTTCGGATCCTTCAAACTTTCTAAGCAAGTGTGGTATAGCGGCATGATGATCCACTTTAGTATCTCTAGTAATCTCTGCAAACAACCTTCTAATAATGGTGCTAAAGTGTGGTTAGTCAATAATAAATCTTGATCATAGTCTCCTTCTTGACTCAGTAAAACTTTTTGAAGAACTTATATATATATATATATATATATAGAAAGAAAAATCAAAATCAAAAACAAATAAATAGCGTTAGCGAACCTTCCCCAGACTTAAATTACCCTGTCCCTAGTGTAATCCGCCCTGAATTGGATGGGAAAAATCAGATCATAAGTAAATAGGTATGAAACTCGATACCTCCCTCTGTAAGAGGGCGTCGATCAATGGTAGGCATGTGTGGTCGATAGATGGTCACGATCCATTGTCGACTGATGGTGCCTCTATGGTGCGATCGATGGTACACTCAAATACTCTGTAAAAACAAAGTAAAACTCGAAATAAATAACAATATAAGTAAAAACTAAATAAAAACTTACTAAACAGTGGGTTGCCTCCCACTCAGCGCTTGGTTTTAGTCTTAAGCCCGACGTTTGAACTTGCCTCATCTTCTCTAGCTTTCTCATTCTTCATGATCTCCTTAACAAACTCAACTGAATGCATTCTCCTTTTTTGATTCTCAATATTGCGTTGTAGCATTCCAAGTCTGGCAGTTGTATTCTCTGATATATCCTCCAATTGTTGAGAGATATCTTCCTTCACCATGCTTTGCAAAAAAGCAATCTCATCGAACATGTCTTCTAATTGTTTTTCTACCGCAGACTTCTGTTTGTCGAAGTCAGTATCGATCGATGGCTTGATGGTGTCGTCGATCGATGTCACTCTGTTTGGCCCAATCGCATGTTGTCTTCGAATAGTATCCAAATCTTGCTTCATCTCATCCATGCATATAGTCAAACCTGTGAGGCATTTTTCTATAGGATAGTAGACATCATCAAGCATCTTGTAGGAATCATCCAGTGACATCTCTTGAGTTTTGTAGATCTCATGCACGATATCGTCAATCTCTGCTCTGCTGTATGTCTCTTGCTTCTTCATAGACATAGTGATCTTTGCTGCATTTTCTGGTAAACATATGTAGCACTGCTCAAACATAGTAGCTCTTTCTAGAACTGCTCGGATATCTTCTTCTTGCCCATTCACAACTCTTCCTTCTATAACTTGTGTAATGCCATTCTCGTCTTTATAGATGCCATACTCGTCTTTCTTTTCCCAATAGAAAATTCTTTTGTCGTTTTCATCATAAGCTCTTCGTCCATGCTCTACATCACTGTCTATCAGTAGTGGATTTATCTAATCAACTGATTGTGGACTTCCTGAACCAAAAGAATTAGAGGTACAAAACTGGTTCACCCC